>OMMV01122718.1:0-12313 GCA_900302635.1 Chatrabus melanurus
ATCAGACCATGGTGGCGGATGATCTGACCAAGGGGGAGTATATAGATGATGAAGAGGAGTGGACCCAGCACAGATCCTTGAGGGACACCTTGGTTGACTGGAGCAGGGGAGGACCATGGGCCACTACAGGTGACATAGTGTGTCCTATTAGCAAGGTAAGACTGAAACCATGAAAGTGCAGTAACAGTGAGGCCAACATAGTCAGGTAGGTGGTTGAGTAGGATGGAGTGGGAAACTGTATCACAGGCTGCTGAGAGGTCCAGCAGAATGAGGATGCTGATGTGGCCAGAGTCTTCAGCAATGAGGAGGTCATTTGTGATCTTAATGAGAGCAGTCTCGTTGCTGTCAGATTGGAAGGGTTCAAAGGGCTCATGGTGGGACATGTGTTGCTGGAGTTGGGTAGCGATGGCTGTTTCCAGAATTTTACTGATGAAAGGAAGGTTGGAAATTGGGCGGAAGTTGCTGAGGTCATATGGGTCCAGACCATGCTTTTTAAGAATGGGGGAGACAGCAGCCGTTTTGAGGACTGAGGGTACCAGGCCAGATTCTAAGGAGGAGTTGTTGATGTCAACCATAATGGGACACAGGCTGGGTAGGCATGCCTTGACCAAGGTTATGGGCATGGGGTCCAGGGGACAGGTGGAGGCTTTGGCTTTAATGACCAGCTTGGTGACTTGAGGCAGCACTGAGGCAGGAAAGGAGCAGGTGACGGGACATCCTGTAGATGGGATGAGAGTAGGGGGGCAGGTGGCGTGCGGCAGGAGTCGATGGTGGATTGAGTGCACTTTGGCCTGGAAGAAGTCCAGGAACTTAGAGCAGAGGTCAGGGACATCAGAGTGGGGGGGTTGGGGGTTGGTTCGAGAGTGCGGAGTAACTGATTTATGGTGGAGAAGAGCGTTCTGGGTGGTTTTGATGGTCACCAATTTGGGTGGAGTAATAATGTGTTTTGGCCTTGGACAGAGCTGTCTTATAAGCGCTCACATGGTCTTTAAAGGCCTCATGGTGGATAGTAAGACCAGATCTTTTGTAGAGCCTTTCCAGGCATCGACCAATGGAACGTAGCTTACTAGTGAACCAGGGGGCAGGAGGGGAAAAGGAGAAAGTAGAGTCGAGGCAGTGTGACAGGACAGTATTGTAATGTGCCAATAGGCTGTCCCCTGAGCAGTCAGAGGCTACCTGGATCCCAATGCTGTCAGCTAGGGCTGGTGTATTAACAGATTTGATGTTCCTATATGTGATGTACGCTTAACAAGCTGCTTAGGCAGAGGGACAGGAACAGAGAAGAGAATGTCATGATGGTCAGATCTGGCTGGGTCAATGGAGTGCAGGTGGGAGGGAGTTGTACCAGTGGAATACACCGAGTCCAGTGTGTGACCTTTGGTATAAGTTGGGTCTTCAACATGCTGAGTGCGTCAAACAGTTGTGTATTTCTGCCTATTGTGTGTAATTAAGCCCGGCGACGAAAGTCTCTGGCTTATTGTTTTCACCTCTGCGTGTCTGTCTGTCTGTCTGCCTGTATGACTGGTAACTAAATATCTCAAGAATGCCTAAGCGGATTTCAACCACATTTGGCACTGAAGTTGCCTTTCACCCAAGGATGAACCCATTAACTTTTGAATAGTCAGAGTTATAGCATTATGAAATGGTGAAACTTTGCAATTTTTGCCCAATGCAAATAGATAGGAAAAGCAATTTCAAAGGCCTCTAACTCCAGAAATAGGGCAGATAGATCCATGGTTACTATTGAACATTAGTAGCAAGTCATATATGGGCTTTCAAAAGACACCATTAGAAATGACCTTTAGTGAGCCTGAATGCCCATGTCAAGGTCAAGCAAACTTGAATCACTTATTGTGGCAAAACCGTGGGTTTGCACATCCTGAGATAGTATCATATAGAAAAGTTATTTGGGCTTGGTGGGCTTTGCACTCTCTGTGTGCCTTTCTGGTTCAAAAATGTTTTTGCTTTGTTATATTCAGGGCACTCGGGCCACTTTAAAAAATAAAATAAAATAAAAATTGTGATAATTCACCGAACATTTCACAGACAGCCATAAGCCTGTGGTTTTGTTTTGATCTTTTTGGTGAATTTGGTGAAGCGGAGGCACTTGCCAAAGAATGCGTGAGGATTTGCGAGTGCGTGACACAGTGTGTGTATTTGTGTTCCTCTCACAGCAGCAGGTCTGTCCGCAGCTTTTGTCCTTCTGTAGTAATTTGATTTTGGCAGAGCGAGGGTGACATAATTGTTTGCAGGTCAGCACAAACTCCCCTGTCCTCCACGATTCTTCACCTCGTCTCTTTTCTCCTTCTCCCTCCTCTCGTCTCCTCGTCCCCTAAGTGTCAGTACAAAGCTGACAGTCGGCTCTGATGCTGCAGTGCATTTTTCAGTCACACTGACAGTCAACAATAAAGACCAACAGAGACCGAGTCAGACTGACATCTTTCCAGGAAAGCTGCACACACCAGCATTTGTTTTTCTCATATGACAAACAACCTTTGACCTCTACTCAAACGCAGCTGTTCCTGTCAGGTCACACCAACACATCCGCAGACGTTTGATTCTTACACACCAAAATCCCCTCAACCCTTTGACTTTCAGTTCTTTTTTTTCATCATTATTTTAGCTATATATCTCAGCGTATTGGGATTAAAAAGCAAATAATGAATATTATGCTGAACTCAAAGAAAATAATAATACATGAGATCATCGCTGGAGCATTTATCTTCTGACGGGGTCCATGAAATAATGAGGGAGGAACAAATACTTGTTTAACAGCTCAGCAGCCATTTGTTCAATTATGTTTGGTCCCTTTAAAAAAAAAGAAAAAAAAAAAAGAGTGACCAGACAGAAAAAGTGCTCTATTTCTTACACAGTTCCCTCAAGCTTGAATGTAAAAATGCAACGTACATGCTCATGCATGTATGGACTCTAGCCTTTAAAGCTACAGTGTATAGGATCTAGTGTCATCTAGTGGTGAGGTTGCAGATTGCATTATGCCGTTGCCAGTCGCAGTTTTGTTTCCTTTCATGTTTTTGCTTCTTTGGTGATGGGGATTCATGCTCCCTTGCCTTCTCTTGGAATAAACGATATGTATGATCCCCATTTCACAAAAATGACGGTTCTCCCCTATACACTGTGTATAGGGGAGAACCGTCATTTTTGTGAAGGGGGGCAACCAGTGATTCCACTACTTTTTTCTTCACTGGTGCTGCAAAATGTGAAAGCCGGAGTAAATATGTCCCTTTTGAGCTATTGTATCAACATGGTGCTGCAACATGGCGGCCTCCATTCGGGGGCCTGCTCCCATGTAGATATGAAGGGCTAATTCTAAGCTCATGAAAACACATCGATTCATTGTTGCAGTAATTACAGATGGTTATGAATGCTATATTCCATTTCTGCTAATAAACACCCCTAAATCCTACATACTGTAGCTTTAAATATGAAATTCAAAAACAGTGTGATCCTAGTTCAGCATTTGTGTTTTAATGGTTCAACGCCAAATCAAATGGAATATTTTAAAGCATTTGCTTTGAATCACTTGGTGACATATTGACACCCTATTTAGCACAGCTCATGATGCCTTCCTTTTGATAGGGACTCTGAAACAATGTTTGAAACAGGTTGCAAAATACTTTGGAGCAGGGATTCGAGTTAGCTGTCACTAAATTGTAGAACCAACAAACAGATATTGAGCTATCCCCAGCCACATGTTCTATCTATTGTTTAATTCCAGTTTTAGTTTCCTGTTCTATTGTACATTTCCTTTAGTATTTGCCCACTTAGTGATATCTTTCTTTTGAAATGGGCTCTCGAACAATATTCGAAATACATTTTGAAATATTCCAGAGCAGTGATTCAAGTTTACAGTCACTAATTTGTAGAACCGACAAAAAGTTGCGGCAGTGTCCCCAGCCACACATTCTATCTGGTGTCTAATTCCAGTTTTAGTTTCCCATTCTATGTTCCCTTGAGTATTTGCCCATGTACTAAGTTTTGCAGAGTAAAATAGACTCTGCCAGGGATACATTTGATCCCACTTCAAATAGTGTCAAATAAACCTGATCACAGTGTCAAATTCATTCTACTATAGTGTTAAATCAAGTTGACGTAACTGAATAAAATGTTAAATGAATCTAAAACTAAGTGAATATTAAGATAATAGAGTGTGAAACTAATTGAATATGAAGCTAACGAAACCTGATACTACACAGTAAATTTTGCAGAGTTAAATGGGCTCTGCCAGGAATATATTTGGTTCTACTCCAAAGAGTGCTAAATAAACTCTATCATGGTGTTAAATCAAGTTGTTCAACTCTAAGAGTCATTTATACTGTTATACCGATATAACTCAAATTTACGTGCTGTCACAAAACATTTCATTGTTATTTTTGATAATTACTCAATGTATATAATTATTAATCACAGTTTGCTGTGCATAGTATGATTGATTATTCCAATGGAAAAGCATAACTGACAGAATCAATAAATAAATGAGAAATACTACAGTAGATAGCAGTTGTGATGATGTGCCGCTGCAGAGGCTGCAGTCACAGACGGAGCCTGACTGTGTTGGTTTTGTGTTATGAGCCGAGGTGATCAGGGAGAGCACGCGAGACACTGAGAACACAATGTTACTGATAGACATAAAAGAGCAAAAAAGCCCCACAAAAAAACAATATAATGAACACTGACAGTTTCTATTCAGCAGTGATGTTCGGTGAGTCGCTCACACAGCAGCAAGAACTATCAATAACTCAAAGGGCTACAGGTATTTGCATTGACAAAACACTTCTCACCTAACTTTCATCAAGCCGCGTGATAAATCACACTGTATTACATCTTTCATCTCCCTGTAGTATCAGTGCTCTCACGTCTGGCCAAGTATTGTTGTACAAGGAAGAACTGATTGCCTCGCATTAGATTTTAATCTGTGCATTTTCAGTGCACTGCGGCATATGAAAAGCCACACAAAACTGTAAACCACGTGGTGAACTGGCTTAATAACCACCTGAATGCGACAAACCATCACAGCCTTAATATTAGGAAACCTTTTATGCCTAATATTGGGAAACCTTTATATTAAAATCCAGACACATATGTGAAACAGACATTTTGTGTTCCATTTAGGTTTTTTTCAGTAAGTTCTTTAATATAAACTTACGCTTCAGAACAAAATGACACTTAAAGCTGGTTTTAACTTCAGTGCTGCTGCACATTTGTGTTGTCTCGAGCAACTTTCAAAAATGGTTGCCATGGCTATTTGCCATGTAACCGTTTCCCATGCCATGTGTTATGACTGCTTGACTTAAAGCTACAGTGTGTGGGATTTAGGGTATTAGCAGAAGTGGAATATAGCATTCATAACCATCTGTTCATTAGTGTATAATTACCTGCAACAATGAATCGATGTGTTTTCATAAGCTTAGAATGAGTCCTTCGTCTGTACATGGGAGCGGGCCCCCTCATGGAGGCTGCCATGTTGCACCACCATGTTGATACAGTCACCCAAAAGGGACATACTTTCTCTGTCTTTCACATATGCATATGATGTTTGACTTAGGGTTTTAGAGTTATTATTTGATCTGGTAAAAGGTAAGTATTCGTGGTTTTGGAAGTTTGATGGATCCCTCAGGGGAGGCTAGGGTTAGGGTTAGGAAATTCAAGCTCTATGACTCCCCCTGCTTTGTCTGACGACTGGGCAGTTGAAGTGGGGAGTAAAAGGCAGTGCATGGGTCAGCGCATGTTATTAATAATTCTGTTTCCCTTACACCATCATCAAACTACTTCCTCCGGGTTTGGTCTTTGGTCTTTTAAGGCCCGTGGTTTGGGTCCTTATCCAGGGTGGGGAATTTTTAAGGACAAGGTTTTGGTCCAATCTGCCTGTTTTTTTGGTTCCAGTTGAAGTTGAGTCATTGTCATTTCCGTAGGGTTAGGGTTAGGTTAAAGGGAGGAAAACCACCTCAAAGTGGCCCCTTGACCTGTAACTCCCATTCTGAATGTCCTGGAGACTTCAAATCAGGTCCACCTAGCAGCGCATTTAATGCTCTTTCCAACAGTCCTACTACAGCTCTCTGGCCGCCAACCAATACCCACAATTCCCCGAGGTCTGAGGCTGAGGGTCCCCGAAGCCAGTGGGTGCCACGGCCTATGTCCTGGGGATGTGCGGGCAAAGGATGGCAGCGCAGGCCTGCCCCCATCCTCTAGCTGCCACAGAAGAGGAATCTGTGGTTGCTGCCCTCTACACTGTCTGCTGGTTCCTAGTGCAGGCTAACACGTTTGAGAACCCTCATTTTTGTGAAATGGAGGAACATACATGCTGCTTATCACAACAGAAGGCAAGGGAGCATGAATCCTTGTTGCCAAAGAAGCAAAAACATGAAGGGAAGCAAAATTGTGACTGGCATTGGTATAATGCAAACTGCAACCTCACCACTAGATGACACTAAATTTTACACACTATAGCTTTAAAGAGCAATGGTGGGATTTCTCAATCTGGGCTCCATTTTTAAATGTTTTTGGCTTCGTGTTTTCACTCAGGGCAAAAATGATTTGAATCATCCAGTATTGATTTAGAAAGCAAACACCGTTGTGGACTAAACAGCTACACAGTTGTATGGGGCAAGCTAAAAACACAGTAAGTCGCTTCTCATCGTGGCGAAAGTGTCTGGTAGCATGGAGAAGATCCCTATGGAGGTAAACAAGTGCACGTTTACCTCAGTAAATGTAATGAGACTTATTAAAATGACCGCTTACAGTTAGCTGCTTACCTCAGCCTCCTGCCTGTTCAGCACCAGCTCCACTGACTCATTACAAGTCTACTGTCGATGAGGTCTTTGTTCTTCTGCTTACAACAGGAACAGGTGAAAAGATTAGCCGAAAAACATCTAAAAATAGAGCCCAGGTCGAAAAATTCCGGAGTCCCCTTTAACACCTCACCAATGGGGGCAGTGTCACATACAGAACAGAAAATGTCGACAAAATGGTTTTTATCTTGTTAGATGAGCATGTTATTGCTAGTGGGGAGATAATATATCATAAAAGAAATCAATTATCACTGTTTCCTGTGTCCTGCGGTTTTCAATGTTCGATGGTAACATTGAGCTCTTTCGGCTGCTTTGTTGTTTTGTCAAAGTTTAAATAAAAGTTTCGATAAAAGTTGATCTCCTGATGGTGGCGGTAATTTCAAACGTTCGGCTTCTTTCGATGTGCAGCAGAGAAGACGTGTTGTTGAGAGCTGGGAGAGCGGAACGTTAGTGCACAAAAAAGCCTCTCCTTTATTCGATTTCCCATAATTCTCTTGTCTGTGTTGACTGAGGTCATGCAGACATGTAGCAGCACAGAAGTAAAAATAACAACAACAACAATAAAAACCCAACCTAAAACTAGCTGGTTATCATTCTCCTCCCAATGCAATGTGAGCCTACCTCGGAACATGAGTAGGTCAGGCCTGGGAGCACGCGCACACGCCGCAGCATCCGCCACACTACGGATATATTAGATTTATATCGAACACGAGTGAGAGAGATAAAACTGAAGCCATACCTGCTTGGACGTCGCCCTGGTTAACGAGGTCCACACATCAGGTCCTGGGGAACCAGGATAGCTTGGAACAAGACATTAATGTACAAAGACTGAGAATGTGGAATAAACGGAGTGCTAAAGTCCCAGCAGAGCCAAACACAGGGGCTACATGCCCCACATACAGGGGCTGTATGTGGGAACTACAGCTGAGCAAAAGACCAACTGACTAAAGCTGGATTTATACTGAATTTCTGTACATAAATACGTCCCTCCGTCCCAAACGTTATCTCCGTCACTATCCTACATACCTCTGTGTGTCTTTTGCATTGGTATGGCCACCCTCTGCATTGGTACTGCCATCCTCTAGAGGGCAGTGCCAAGTCGCAGGCATTTACTGTACATCATTCGCAATAGGCAGAAGCGCAGAAGGTGTACGCGACGGTGGAATGTGAGACCATTAATGCAAGTCGCCACATTAAAGGAGAGTTCTACTCTTTGGTTTTGCCGATGAGGGAAATAGATGACGAACGGCATTAAATGCCCATTGAGACTCTTCTTTGTCGTTTTCCTGACTGGCTGAACTACTGACTCCATACTGCCACCATGGTTTCCGGTGGTATTGCTTCGTTCCATCCGTATTCGTAAGCTCTCCGGCGGCGTGCACAATTACGGACAAAACGACCGCGAGGAACGAACAAAAGGCTCCGTATCCATATTTTGCGTAGGGTGTAAATGAGTCTTAAGAAGCAACTGGCAGCTCAAACATCACCAAAAGTTAAAAGTTACTGTTGCAGCCGGAGATCATTAAGCTCCACCAGAATGATAATGTGACTCAGCAGCATGTGGAGGAAGAGGTGCTTCAGATGCAACAGAATAGAGCTCAAGAACCAGACAATATAAGTCTAAATTCATCGACCTGCAGATGAGAATCATGGCTACACACAGTCAACCTCGGACCTGACTCCTAATGCTCATTAACAAAGTCCCATTAGAAGAAATACATGCAGAGGTTAATGCAGCTCTGCTCACTATCCTCAGTACCAGCACCTCAGACACCAGTGAGATGATACCTGCCAGGGCTCTCCAACCCTCCTCCAGCAGAACACCTGCCCTGCATGTGGTGTACAGAGACAAATTTACAAAAATGGTGTCATTGTCTCAGAAATTATGGAGCTGACTTTACCTCAAGAGTTAAAGGAAATACGGCTGTTTTCTATATGAACTCTGGACACTGCTGGAAGAATCACGCCCTGAGTTGTCCTTTCACACATATAACAGTCCACATCAGACAGGTTCCCACCCACTGGAAATGCTCTGTTCAGTTTAACGACGGGTGGCAGGAGTAAGTCTTATACAGGCCCTGTGGCTCATTGTGCCGGTGCTTATCCCAGGGTTCCATAGCGTGAAGCAGATGAGAGTCTAAGACTCCCCTTGGATGGGACACCAGTCCAACGCAGATTACTTCCCCAACCAAGGCCGGTACCCATTTACAGCTGGCTGGACTGAGACCATGTAGATGAAGTGTCTTGTCCAAGGACAGAGACAGGGAGCGTGACCAGGAATCTGCAGGATCCGGGGCTGCAGAAATCACTCTTGCTGCTCCTTGAATTTGTCTCCAGATTTTATCATCAGCCCTTACGGACACAAGTTCCCGAATCTTGTTGTGTCTCCAGTTAGACGTTTTCATTGGCGTCTTCTTGTAAATGGCCCTATGTCTTCCACCATCAGATGTTTGTATGTTTGCAAGATAGAAACGTCATCAACTCCCCCACGCTGTGAATCCTCTGGACAATGACCTGTGCTTTTCCCACATGGGCGCAATTGGACATTAGGTGGATTTTGTGCTCTGGTCCAACTGATTCTGACATATGCGTCCTCACATCCAGCTCCTCCGGGTAATGTCGAGATAAGTTCAGGGTGGCACTGCAAGTGTTAAAGAGGCTTGTGAGTGTTTTTTTAGCTTTATTTCATGTTAACCAATTAAAAGGCCAGATGTGATTTAATTATTTCTATTTAATAAAGCAGCATTGAGCCTGAGGGGAAAAATAAATGTATTCATTCTCATGGAAAAACTTCACACCACATGTAGACAGTGTTTTCACTTTCCCTTGAGCACGGGCACGCACTCTGATGGCATTAAAGATAATGTGTCAGGGTGTTTAGTATGCTCTGTATTGCTTTAACTTTGTCGTGATGAAACTGTCATCTCTGTGTCACACTGCATTCAACAAATATTAAATGGACTAAAGATAATGTGTGCAACATTGTGTTTATTTTAGTTAACTGTGGGGTTCCGTGAATGTGTAGGTCCTTGAAAGTTGACAGTCCTTTGTATATATATATTTTTTAGCCTCCGGCAGCCAGTCCGTAATCTGTTAAGTACATGAATGAGAAATAAGAAAAATAAAAATCATTATTCGCAGCCATACTTCTGCATGTTGTGACTGTTTGTCCATTCAAAAAGGATATGGGGGAGCATCCTTTAAAAATTCACCCATTTTAGGACAAACGTAGAGAACCGCTGATGTAGACAGACACACCCAACCCTCGACTCCTGCAGGCGAAGAAATACAAAGCATCTACAATTTGTTCAAAGGTTATCTTGTTATAACCCAACCAAGCGAAGATTTCCAACACAAACCTAAAGAAGAGGAGTCACTACCTATGTATAAATCAGTCTTCTGATAATAATAGTAATTACTAAGACATTTAAAGTCTTTGTGAACTAAGCACAGCAATTAAAATGTAATTAGGAAAGTCACAATACACTGAAGACACCTTTGGCTCAGTGGGGTGATGTTGTTGAGTTGGGGAAAGAGGTTCTGGAAAGCAAAATTGACTTAAATATGGATAAACTTGAATTTTTAGTTGAATTGAATTTAACTCCAGTCTCATGGGCCATAGACTGAACTGAAGTGTTGCAAGCAGTAGACAAGAACAAATTTCCATCTTAAAGGTTATCCACATTTGCAGTTTCTCATGTCCATGGTTCCATCTCTCTTATGTTTCCATACTCTTGTTATCTCTTATGATAAAATTTTATGGCTTATGAGCCGGGAGCTGATAGAAGTACAGGCTTTTGACTGCTTGGAAACACTCAAGTTCACTGCAGATTGTGGTGAAGGAGCTTCCAGTAGGTTTTCAGATCAAAAGAGCTGCAGGATGCCAGTTTGTACCTAATCAACATCGGCTGCATCATCTTGAAATACCCGATGAGTCGGAGCAGTCTGATTTAGGCTGAACACAAAGATTTTTATGACAATGTTACATATTGTATCAAGTGTTTGATATGTATATACAAATATGAAAGTCAGATATCCGTGGGTATGCTGCTAAGACTACTTCCTTCCTTCTTTAAGACCTGTTTGCAGGAAGAATGAGACAAAATAACCCCTGAAACGCTTCACCGCTTGCTATCCTCAATGACAAAATGTCCTTTAAGTGTTGTAAAAGGACTTGCAACATTACAAAGTGGTAAATGCTTTAGCGTCCCAACTTTTTTGGAATGTGTTGCAGGCCTTAAAAGCAGGAATGGATATATATTCATTCATTCATTTTATGCCGCTTATCTGGGTCCGGGTCGCGGTGGCAGCAGGCCAAGCAGCTCAGCCCACACTTCCCTATCCTCGGCCAAGAACTGTAACTCTTCCTGGAGGATCACAAGGCGTTCCCAAGCCAGCTGCGAAATATAATCCCTCTAGCGTGTCCTGGATCTTCCCCGGGGCCTCCTCCCAGTTAGACGTGCCTGGAAGACCTCCCTAGGGAGACGACCAGGGGGCATCCTCACCAGATGCCCAAACCACCTCAACTGGCTCCTTTTGATACAAAGAAGCACTGGCTACTTCATGAGAAGCACCGGCTACTCCGAGTCCCTCCCAGATATTCGAGCTTCTCACCCTGTCCCTGAGTATAAGCCCAGACACCCGACAGAGGAACCTCATTTCCGCCACTTGTATCCGCGACCTTGTTCTTTTGGTCATTACCCAAAGCTCACTACCATAGGTGAGGATAGGAACATAAATCGACTGGTAAATTGAGAGCCTCGCCTTCTGGCTCAGCTCCGCAGGACCTCAGACGCAGCCCCAATCCGTCTGTCGATCTCACGCTCTATCTTACCCTCACTCATGAACAAGACCCCGAGATACTTGAACTCCTCCACTTGAGGCAATAACTCTCCCCTGACCCAGAGGGGACAATCCACCCTTTTCCGACAAAAGATTTGGAGGTGCTAATTAGGGCTGCACGATTAATCGTAATAAAAACGCGATCTCGATTCACACCTCTATGCGATCTCATTTCTAAATGAGGACGGTTCTGAAGAATTTTACTGAGCCTGTATCTCACTGGGGTTGCGAGTGAAACTAACGGCCATTAATCTCAATTTAGTCTGAAATTATTCTAAGCAGTCGGAATCAGTGTCCCCGTTCCGTTGTTGCTTCAAGTGGATGCGACAGAGAGAGGAAAAGAGAAAAGCAACATATGCACACACACAGCGAGGAACGCTATTCAGATCACCACACACTTAATTTGTCCGGCGTTGCAAGTTAATTTTCAGGGCCATTTCCAACGAAATCTGGTCAAAAATCAACATATTTCAGTGATGTTCCTGAGGCTGCAGAGGTGGGTTTATTTGATTGATCAATTAGGGAAAAATGAAACTCCATTCACTAAAATCCGTGCACGTTTCCTCTCTCTCTTCGAGCAGGAAAGCAGCGCTCCATCTGTGTTTGCACAGAGTGCACAGAGCATGTTTTGCATCGCATTAAATGAGCAACAAGTGTATTTAATT
>OMMV01122723.1:0-13676 GCA_900302635.1 Chatrabus melanurus
GACAAAACGCACAAAAAAACATATAAGCGCAGGTCACATGACAGACGCGAAACGGCCTATAAATACAACGGACTGGCCACCGCGCACACACACACACACACACACACACACACACCATTCCTGTGCTTCTCAACGATTCGTATCTCTACTTTTTCGAAGGTAGAAAAGGGGAAGCAGAAGGCCCCAGTCGCCCGTGGGAGGAGAGCTACCCCTCCTCCACCTCCTCCTCCGAGTATCATTGAGAGTAAATAGGCATAAATGTTCGTATTGGCATTTTCAGGTTCAGCTGTACTTGTAGGAGGGCCTCTTGATGCTGCAGCCGGAGTCTGAGGGCACACTCCATGGGACCTCCGAGGTCCTCACTCCAGGGAAGCTGTTGAAGGAATGAGGCCCTCAGGAAAGGACCTCGATTTGTATGCCCTGGTGGGATGCCAGAAAGTAGAATGCCGTCCGTTTCTTACCCGGCAGTTATCCTTTATTTTTGCGGTCCTTAATCCTGTACTTATCCTGTCATCATGCATTTTGTTTGGGTTGACCAGTTGCTATGCCATCCGTTCCTTGTCCACTACACCTCTAGTATATGTGCGCTAGACGACCGTTTTATCCGTTCCATGTTCGGCGTCCTCGGGTCATACAAACGGACGCCCACAGGATAAGAACGCATGAGTACCATAGAAGTAACAAACAAGTACAGGACAAAATGCATAAGAACCAAACAAACAAAATAACGTCCCCTTGACGTTCCCAAAAGGTCCTCTCCGAACATTCCTGAGATGTCGATGTGAAAGGTTCCCTTTCCATCCCGAGGACGTTATTTGGGACGTCCTAAGAACATTGCAAGGACTTTGGGGGAACGTTGTCTAGATATTGCGGGACGTTGGGGTAATGTAAGGGGAACATTTTTTTTAGATGTCACAGGAACGCTATTGCCGGCCGTCCAAAGAACGTACCGGGGGCGTTGGTGAAACTTTTTCTCGACGTCACGGGGACATTATTGCTGGACGTTCTAAGAACATAGCGGGGACGTTGTGGTAATGTTTTTTTAGACATCATGGAAATGTTATTGTGGGACGTTCTGTAGTGGTTAGCGTCGCTGCTCGAGGTAGGTATGATGCACACACCCTCTCATTTTGAGTTACCTTTACTGCTTTTAATTAGTGTAGCAGAATCTGCTATTCAAAGCAACATTGTCTATATGGAGCGGGAATTGAACCGGGGTCGCAAGATTGGTGGACGTTAACACTAAGTGCTACAGCATCACCACCACATGGATGTAAACTGTCATTAAAACGATTCAAAACCATTACACTGAAAGACGTACAGGGGAGAATAAGGACATTTTCTCTAATTTTTATCAGGCTACAGCAGGTTTGGTGTGTGGTCGATGTACTGATCAATACATCCCAATGAGTGCATTATGCCATCTTACATTGTTACAAATTTTTAAAAGAAAACGTCCCACGAGAGACCCGTCAACGTCACCATTATAGCGTTATACGTGACCAAAATGGGGCGTTGTAAAGATGTCTTTGAAGTACCTAATGACAACGTTATCTGGAGGACCAAATGGGAATGTTCCTGGAGGGTCCAATTTACGTCTCATTCAGAACGTCGCACAAGGACCAAATGAGAACTTGCTATGGACGTCAATAACGTCCCGGTAATGTCCGGCAGAGAAAGCTGTGGTGGGGACCAGTCGGGGACATTACAAATGTCTGGTCAATATCTGGGGGATGTCCCCTGTTTGCAGGGAAATGGAAACCAAACGTACAAACACCGGGGAAGCTCTCCGTCCGATGTCCGCTCAAAGTTTTGAACATGCACAAAACTTTGACAGACTCACCAGATATCAACTGACAAGAAACGCATTTAACGAATGAGAAAAGGACTTGTCCAGGACAAAAATTGACAAGAACGGATATCAAAATTTCCTCAATCTGTCACATTGTGACAGCAGCTTAAGATTGAGCAGGAATTACTAAAGCATGTCATCTTTTGCCTAAAGTGCTTGCAACCTAAAGTCTGGCCCTGAGTGGTCTAAAAATTGGTAACTAATGTTTGCCTAGCTGTCTCTTGTGCAGGGGGGGGAATAAGAAAGACATCACAGGACAGATTTACACAGTTTCCACAATGCACTATGGTCTCCAGTGGGTATTGGGTCCCCAGCCTCACTCATATGAATAGGTCATCTGGCCAATCAGTACGATGAATGAGGGATAGTCCACTCGTTTCCTCTGCCAAATAACAGAGGAGGGACAGAGGATGTGATCATCCCCATCTGCCTTCAAACATATCTCATAATGTCGACCTGATTACTACAGTATTTTGAGGCAGAATGAGCACTTGGTCTTAAGGTTTGATGAAGTTTTGACGGTGATACAGATCTACCTCTGTATTTCTACTTTTACCTTGTGACATCACAAGGTCTAAATTCAAATTCTAACTTAAACAGGTGTTCCTTATTTATCGGTACTTAGAAATCACACTTTGAGAGTTACAATATTAAGATGAATATATATACACAAAAAAAAAAAACAGTTAAGGGGACAGAATTGTGACCATGCTGGTATGTTTGTTGGCAGAGGCCATTATTAACTATTATTAGTCTTTCTAGTTTAGATAAAGAACTAGAAGTTCTTTAACTGTAAATCAAAGTAGTGATTACTTGGTGTTGCTTGACCTTCTATAATGTTTCATGGATTTTGATATTCGCAAAGTGAGACTCGTTGATGTTCAAATGTGACCCATTTGGCTGATGTTTCACATGATTTTTCCTCGATCTGGAATTTTTTTCCCCATCCCACTCTCTTTGCAATTAATGTTCCCTTTACTTTGAGGGTAAATCCTAAGAAACTGTTTGCATATATGTGAGTGTTTTTTTTCCTGTCAACAGATCTGCGTTGTCCAGGTTTCCTGGGGTGGATGTTGAGGATTTTTAGGAAACTGTTACTATGAACAAACACTCCTCACCGTCACGCGCTGCGGGAGCTCTAAACCCTCACAGACACAGTTCTTTGTGTGAAGCCGATAAGCGTGGTGGCACACAGATGTAAACCAGATCTCAACTGGGTGGCAGGGGGGAGGGGCCCCTTTTCCGGCTCAGGAAACCCCATGAAACCAGACTTTAATGTGTGTGGTTTACTCTGCTTTGATGTGGATTGTTGATGATGGGGGAAAAACATGGCAATGAATTAACAATCAGTTGGCCTCAGATGTTTGTATTGCATTCACCTGTTGTACTATTTTGACCAACTAAACGAGGACACCTTATTATTGTGCTGGAGCAAAGCATTATCCTGTGCTCACATACGTGGGGCGGACCCAAAAACAACCTGAATATGCGTACAGTGGAAGATGTAGCTGCATTAGTGATGGAGGCATAAATACAGACAGAGTTGGCCCTTCAGTTGCACTGGTGCCCATATGGTGGGGGAGCCTGTGACACAAGTGGTCCTTGTTTGGCAGAGAACGGGCCTCTTGCAAACAAGTTATAGTCGATACTAAATATTTAATGATGCTATCTGGTATATGCACCCTCAAAATTGCAAATTCATCTCTGCCATGGTTTTCAAAACACCATATTGTTCCAAATGTAAGATGGTGTTTTTTTGTTTTGGAAATGCATCTGAAAAAAATGGGGTTGTCTTGTACTCACGGTCTAGACTTTTACATGTCATATACAGTAGGTGGCACCAAATTTCCATGAAACAAGTGTGCCTCCCAGGACTAAAGCAACCCACCCCTGAAAGTAGCTTATAGTGCTGCATGACGAACGGACACAGTGATCATCCTGAAAACAGTGCGACACAAAAGTCGGGTAAGATAACCGGCAACTGAGAGAAGATATGATGCAAACTTTAAGCTCATGGGGATGAAGGCAGCAGAGTCATCAAACAACTCTCAAGCAGCCAAGAAATACACTGTGAATGCAATGTTAGAAGATAGGGAGCCCAATACGGCATTCTCCAAAAGGTTAACAGTCAGAAAAGCTTACCGTGGTCCTAAAAGTGGGAGTGTGTCGGTGTGTGGTTGAAAAAGAAACGAGGGGCTGCCCATAAAATGTGCTTTTAGCAGCATGATTTTCAAATACATGCATTTTCTTTATTAGAAAAATATGTCTTGGAAAAAAAGGGGCGGTCCTTTTATAATCAGGGTTGTCTTATATTTCTAACAATGCGGTAGTTGGTAGCAAGCTATAATTAAATTGCATGGCTATTCTCCATAAACTATAAAAACTATAAATAAACTAAAAAACTCTGAATTTAAATGAATAGTTTATTATTTTCTTTGGTATTTTTGTCATATAGAGATATGCAGTGATGATTGTTGTGTTACAATGTTGTCCAGTGTCTCCATTTAATCGTGTGACGTGACGAGACGATCCAATTCTGGCTCGTTTAGGTACAAATTCTCATGCCATTCAAACATAAGAAGATTTCATCGAATGGCCCCTTGTCATTTTTTTCCCCCCTCGCAAGATTTTCTCAAAAAGATGATGTGAAATTTCACCTCCACTTTGCCAGAAGACACATGGGAGACTCGAGCCTGGATTTAGTCTGTTTTCTTATATGAAAATCCTTCTCTGTGCCAAAGCACCATGTACCTTTTTCGCTCCACAGAAGATTGACAGAGAACCTGAACAAAAGTCTACACGGTTCTGACTGATCCAAAGGATTAGAGGAGAAAAAAAAATATCCATCACTGAAGATGGGTTAGATTTTAAGATGGCGATGGTTTAAAAGAATTCTTGAAGTGTGACGTATACTCTTCTGCACCCAAGGAGGATTGAATTATTTGCACTTTAACAGCAATTCCCATAAAACCAAATCACTTGTCAAACAAAATAACATCTGTTTTGAACAATGTAAAACAGTTTTTCTGTGAATCCAACTGTGAATGACAACTAAAAAGTAACATCAATGCAGATTCTGATTGGCTGCAACTACTGGTGTGATGATAAATGTGAGGGAATAGAGGGTCGTTGTCATCAACCTGAACCAATGTGTGGCTTGTGCACAGTTTAGTTAGACTTGCAGGGGTTTGCAGCACAGCTGTGAGCTAAACGACCCACTTCAACAAAGATTCCGATAACATTCCCAAAAAGCTCATTCAGAGCGTAATTTGCCGTACTTACATGGGAACTCTTTGTTCCAATGCTTGACTGTTAAGAGATGGTAATAAATAAAAGTCCAACGACAGATGCATTCAAGGTGGAGGTGGGATTCCATCAAGGATGAGCCCTTTCTTGTTTGCAACGGTGATGGACAGGTTGAGATCAGACAGGAGTCTCCATGGACTATGGACAGGACAGAATGGAGAGAATGAGCATATCAGAGGGACAGCAGAGGTGGGACGGTTTGGAGACAAAGTCAGAGAGGTGAGCTTGAGATGGTTTGGACGTGTACAGAGGAGGGACCCAGGGTATACAGGGAGAAGGATGCTGAGGATGGAGCCACCAGGCAGGAGAAGAAGAGGGAGGACAAAGTGGAGGTTTATGGATGTGCTGAGGGAGGACATGCAGGTAGTTGGTGTGACAGAGGAAGAAGCAGAGGACAGGGTGAGATGGATGATCTGCTGTGGCGAACCCTAACCGGAGCAGCCGAAAGAAGAAGAAGAAGAAGAAGGAGGAGGAGGAGAAGATGATGTCACAAGGCATTTTTTTCATCCACAATATTAAGGAGATATAAAAGGAAATCCGGGCGGCATGGTGGCTTAGTGGTTAGCACTGCTGCCTCATAGCTAGAAGGTCCCAGGTTCACTTCCGACCTGGTCCTTTCTGTGTGGAGTTTGCACGTTCTCCCCGTGTTTGCGTGGGTTTCCTCCGGGTGCTCCGGCTTCCTCCCACTTCCAAAGACATGCAGGTTTGGTGAACTGGTGACTCTAAATTGGCCGTAGGTGAGAATGTGTTTGTCTGTCTATATGTGGCCCTGCGATGGACTGGCGGCCTGTCCAGGGTGTACCCCGCCTATCGCCCAGTGACCGCTGGGATAGGCTCCTAACCCCCCTTGACCCTTAATTGGAATAAGCGGGTTTAGAAAATGAATGAAAGGAAATCCACACACAGGATGACTCACGTAAACATCCATTTTTTTGTCAGTTTGCAGTGGTTATCTGTTAGAATGAACTGGAATGAAGGAACTTTGTCAAAAACAGAATACTGTTTGCAAACTTGCAGCAGTTTTTCCCTGATAAAAAACAGATTATCTGCCTGTTTTTCAAAGGGTTTTTCCAGTCCACCTCTGACAGGAAACAGCAGCAGGAAAAACAGGCGCTGCAGCTGATAGTGACGTGTGGAACTAATGAGACCACACAGGTGGTCTTTCCATTTGACTGGGTGTGGAAACACTGCACGAAATCACACGCAGAGCTGGTATTATCGCTGTGTGTGTGCATGTGTGTGTCTAATTTTAATATATTTACACCTTAACCTTTGACCTCACCGGGGCAATTCCAGAACCCACCTACATATGTGTGCCAAGTTTGGTCCAAATCAGAGAGAAAAACTTAATTTTTCACCTTTGACTGACTGTTCCCCTACTCCTCGCAGGTCCTGAGTCGGATTTCCACCTAACTCTGTATGTGGATGAAGATCAACCCCAGTACTGCCATTAAAGGGTCAAAATTATGATTTTCACTTCGATTTGCACCAAATGTGGCACACATGGCGTTGGGTTCCAGAATTGCCCAGCAAAGTAAAATTTGCCAAAGGTTAATCATTGGGGCCAAGGTCGTGTCTGCCTGTTTGTTGACCTGCTCCTCCCAGGTCCTTTTGTTGCATGTCAATTAACATTGACCCCAAAATTGCCCTTAAAGAATTAATTTTGGCAAAAGTCAAGGAATTTTGTTTTCAACCTGATTTGGACCAAATGTGGCACACACTTAAGTGGATTCTAGAATTGCCCTGGCAAGGTCAGCCAGAGTTCAATCATTGGGGTGAAGGTCAAGATCACTGGGGTCAAAATTCAGATTGCCGTACAGTTCGGGCCCTCAGGGATATTATTGTGCAGATTTGTCTGCAAGTGTGAAATTTGGCACAGATGTAGGCCAGGTCATACTAAATTAATTTTTGGAGGGCGCCGGAGGATCATTGGAGCCGCCATATTGGACAAATCCAAGATGGCCGCCAGTCGCCATTTGATTTTCTCATAACTTCACAGCCAAAAGTCAGAGGATCATAATTGAGGGATCTTTTTACAGGTTTTTGACTTCGGAGAATCCAAATCTGCACTCTGTTCTGACACAATTGAATGTAAATAGGCTGGTTTGTGGGCTTGCCGTGTTTCCAACCAGAGGAGGTCAATATTTTGCTACGTATCTCATAAATGTTGGTCTTAGACATCAATTTTGTTTAGGTTTTATGGACAGGCTAATATGTAAAGAGAAATAAAATTGGAAATAGCTAGCTTCAGTTAGACTATATATTGTGCCCAGCATAGCCTAGCTCGCTAACTGCAGCATTAGCAATAAACTGCAGAGTAAAATATAACCTTTATCAACAGACATTTTTATAATATCTGAAAAATGCATATTGTTATGTCACACAGCCTTACATGGATGTTATGAACCGGTATTGCATTTGGTTCTGACCGGTTCAGGACTTATGGTGGAACCCCAAACTGGAAAAGCTACAATACCAATTCTGCTTGGATCGAACTGATTGACACACACACACACACACACACACACACACACACACACACAAATTCTGGTTTTTAAGCTCTGATTAGAAGCGATCAGCAACATTAGTGAAGAAGCAGCGCAGAGCGTCTTTACTTCAAATAAGTACCGGTAGCTGGTTTGCAGGGGTGCGGTGGATAAGTATCACAGTACAGTGAAGTGTGAATTTATTGTCATTTAAATTTTGTTTTGACTCCAGAGTTACACAAAGCAGTTGGAGGTGACTTGAGAAAAAAAAAAAAAAAAACTGGGTCTTTGAGCCTTTTTATTTTTCCATCCTTCTGGTCTTCACGTCAGTCGACCCACTTCCTCTGACTCTTTCAAAGTGTACTGTGTGAGCCGCTCTGCACACTGGGATCATCATTAAAGCGCCTTTTAAAGTTTCTTGAAAGAACAAGAAGTGACACTTTCCATTCATCTTCATTTCAGGCGGTTCATTCACCTCGTTGAAGTGTTTGCCAAGCTTTAAACAGCGTGCAGATAGCACCAAGCTTCAACAGAAAACAGTTTCCACAGTTCAAAAGTTTGTATTTACGGGAGTCTGGCTGTGATCCAGAAAACTTTACAGTTCGGTCCATAATTATTTGGACAATGACAATTTTGCTTCTGTGCATCACCACAATGGAGTTGAAATGAAACAATCAAGACGTGCTTGTATTGCAGACTTTCAGCTTTAATTTAAGGGGTTTAACAAAAATATCACATTAACCAGTTAGGAATTACAGCCATTTTTATACACAGTGCCTCCATTTCCAGAGTCCATAAGTACTTGAACAAACTAAATAGAATTATTGTGAATACAAATCATCACTTTTATAGCCAGTTTTCTTTACACAAGTCAGGGGATGGATACATGAACATTTCCAAGTCACTGATTATGTCTTGGACTTCACTTACATCAATCACTAAGAAATACAAACAGTACGATACTGTATGGTAAATCTGTCTAGAGTAGGCAGTTCTCAAATACTGTGTGACTGCGCAAGAACTAAACTAGTGAGGGAAGCCACCAAGATGCCCAGACAACTTTGAAGGAGTTATAGGCTTGTGTGATTGGAGAAGCGGTGCATAATGCAAATTTTCTCTGTTGGATCACCACATATACGGCTTCATGGTGAAGTTGCACAGAGAAGTATTTTCTTCAAATAAATTTGCAGTTTGCCAGTAGGCACAAGGGAGACCCAAGCCTATATCTGATCGGTGTTCTTGTATGAAAATCCTTCTCTGTTTCACTCCACCGTGAAGCTGTAACTGGTGGTGCAACAGACACGATGCGCAGTGTCTCCAATCACAGCCACAGAAACATGGATATCAAAGGGATGATTTGTCTTCAAATAACTCTTCTCTTTAGTTTGTCCAAATATTTATGGGATCTGAAAACGGGGAGGACTGTGTTATACCTAATTCTGAAAAGCAACACTACAAGCACATGTTGATTGTTTCATTTCAACTCCATTGTGGTGGTGTGCGGAGGCAAAATTACAAAAAAAATTGTGTCGCTGTCCAAATACTTGTGGGCCTAGGTGTACATGAAAGTGACTATTTCTCGTAGTCATCTTTGGACTTTACTGTCATTTGCGGAGAGCCTTGTAAGTTTTGTCCGCTGTCAAAATTAAATTTTTTATTTGAGAAATTCCATTCAGGCGGACGTTAAGTCGGAAAAATTTCTTTGACTTTTCAATATGTTGTTTTTTTCTTTAAATACTGATGACGTCCACATTCTGCATTGATGGATGATTTCCAGCTGATTTTATGACGTGCTTCAGCCTGACTTGGGCGATCTGGGGATATCGCTTACAGGTAATGAGTGTTCCTCGTATCTTTCAGAACCTCCCACGTTTCCCGCAGGGATTCTGACCATATTTGTACCTGTTATGGAAATCCTGTTTTTTGCATTCATGGCTGGAAAAAAACGAAGCTGAACGCTCTCCAAAACTAACGGTGAAGGTCGGCTGGAAAAACTACTGCAACTGTTGGATTAATAGGATGAGGCAGCCGAGTTCATCCTTCTGTTTTTTAAATAAAATGAATATTAGCAAAGCATTAATACTTTAGTGTGCGGAAAATTTTAAACATGTCAAAAATACACCCTGGATTTATTGCATCCGGCCATCAGATGAATTCATGAAATAATTTGAGAAACATGTGTTTGCTCCCGCGCTCCTCCCATGTCCTTTGGCTGATCCCCACCAATCATGCTACATGGATGAAGGGCAACACTGGAATTGCTCTTAAAGGGTTTATTTTAGCAAAAACTGGGGGTCAAAGGTCAAAATTTTCTGTCTGTCTGTTCCCCAACTCCTCCTTTCCATCAAACTTGACATGTGGATGACTGTCAACCCCAGAATTGCCCTTTGAAGGTAAAGGCAAAGGTTAAAGGTCATTATTCAAATTTTTCACTCTGATTTGCACCAAACTTTACACATATTTCGAGGTAGATTCTGGAATTGCCCAGGCGAGGTCAAGTTTGCCAAAGCTCAATCATTGGGTTCAAGGTCATCGGGATCAAAAAAAAAATCAAAGTTTAAGATTTTCTATTCCGATTTGCACCACACTCAGCGGACATATGGAGATGGGTTCCATCTTACCGTATAGTCAGCGTTGAGCATGTTGTGACTTTGCTCGCTAAACTCGTCCTAAACCGCTAAACCTACAGTGACCACACTAACAATTGGGGCGACTATGTTGTGATTTGGTGCTACATAAATAAACAAGTTGACTCACAACACCACTGGCTTTGGGCTTGAGCACTTAAAATGTCTGTAATCACGCTAATAATCAATCCCTCGTTAATCCTGGAGTCAGAGGTCAGAGGAGAATGATCAGACTGGTTTGAGATGATGGAAAGGCAACAGTAGCTCAAATAACCACTCGTTACAACCAAGGTATGCAGAATACCATCTCTGAACGCACAACACGTCCAACCTTGAAGCAGACGGGCTCCAGCAGCAGGTCCAACCCGGTACTAGCAAGGTGTACCTAATAAAGTGGCATTTACATCTAGACTGCTCAAAACAATTACGGGAACACTGTGTTCCTTTAATTATTTTGAGCAGTCTAGATCAAAGACGCATAAAGAAGATATATTAAAAACACATACTAATTGTAAACAACAGAAAACGTGTTTTGAAGTCAGTCTTAAGAGAGTCAACGCAGTTTGATTT
Organism: Chatrabus melanurus; assembly: GCA_900302635.1. Taxonomy (NCBI): domain Eukaryota; kingdom Metazoa; phylum Chordata; class Actinopteri; order Batrachoidiformes; family Batrachoididae; genus Chatrabus; species Chatrabus melanurus. The sequence goes on from OMMV01122723.1 coordinate 10,842, forward strand.
CCTAATATCCAAAGGCAGATTGTTCCACAAGGTAGGAGCGCTATAAACAAATATTCCACAGCCTGCTGATTTCTCTTTAACAATAGCCACACAGAGTAATCCCTGTATGTTTAGACTGTAGGGCAAGCGATGGTATTTACACATGTGGGAAACACTTTTATCCAAAGCGACTTATGATGCATCATAAACACTCTCAGCCGATGATGCTCAGCTTCACACGGCATCAGTCAAACGCCCGGACTAATGCTGAAACTCATTTTCTGGAGGACAGCAATTCGGCTTTTCACAGTCAGACACATGTTTTTTCAATTCCTCACACTCTGAAGCACAACTGCCGCCTCCAGCTTGGTAAAATCGAAAGAATGTGTAGCTTGAACAGACATTATTCCCATTACTAATCAAATTGAGTGTCAGATACACGCGGGGGCTCACTGCCAGTTCCAGTGTCCTCCGGTTTCACAGAGGTGTGGGTGCACACATTCGGTCAGGAGTGACCGGATGTCCTTTGCAGGTACCGATGACGTTTAGAGTCACCCACTGGTTTTATTGTGTTCATGTTGTGTTCATGGAATTTTAATGGTTGCCTGACAAGACAAAGTCTCATATTCCACAAGTCTCGATTTGATCAACAGCTTCATGAGACTAAGGCATAAGATGAATAAGATCAAAGGTTAGAGATGTGGACTTGTGGCCTAAGGGTCGCTGATGAACCTCAGGAAGCGCAGTGAGTGAGATCTGATATTTCAGATATAGTCCAGTGGCCAAATGGGATTCGAGGAGCAAAGCGTGTTTGGTGGTATGGATGATGTTTTATTGTTGATTCTGGTACTCTGGCATGTCCTGAGCAGGAATCACTCTGGCACCCTTGGGGAAAATTTTTTATGGGTTACACAAGGGTCATACTTTTCAATATGATTGGAGGATTTTTAAATTTTGACCCCTGTGTAACCCATGAAACAAAATTTCCCCAAGGGCACCCGGCTGATTCCTGCACAGGACATGCCAGAGTACCAGAATCAAAAAAAAAAAAAATCATCCATACCACCAAACACACTTCTCTCAATTTCCACTGGACTAATATGAGACCAAATGGATCCGTTTTTGATCCCTGGCAGTAGCCGTCTTTTGGGAAGCCTGCTCTGGAGAAGAGAATGATTCCAGTTAAATTGCCAAGTTCCTCAGAGAGAGAGAGGCCAGGCTGAGGCCAATATCCTGATATTCTCATGTTCCCCCCTCAGTGTAGCTCCATGGGACCTGCAGAAGCTTCTCGAATAACATTTAGACCCCAAAGACATCATCCACTGAAACCAAATTAAAAGGTATTTTCACATTATCTGTAGTCGGCATGGCCCAAGCTTGGAAGGAATGTTGCATAGACTCAGTGCACCAATTGTTAGATCATATGCAATAAAAGAACTTATTCACACTGATCTTGTTATGGTTGCTACCTGTTGTTATGGTTGCTACCTGTAGAGCAGGTAGCTCAGTGGGACAAGGAGTTGGACTGCTAATAATGTAGACCAGGGTTTATGACGATCAACCCCAGAATTGTATGTTTTGGCAAAGGTCAAGGTCATTGTAGTCAGAGATCAAAATATATATCTTCAATTTTATGTCCACACATATGTAGGCAGATTCTGGAATTGCCCAGACTGGTCAAAGTTGCCAAAGGTAACTTTGGGATCAAGGTCATTGTGGTGAAAGATCAAAAGTGACATTTGGTCAATGTCGAGGAATTTGATTTTTCAAATAGATTTGGGCCAAATGTGGCACACACTGAGGGGGATTCCAGTTACCCTGGAAAGGTCAGCCAGAGGTCAATAAGTTGGTTGAAGATCAAGGTCATTGGGGTCAAATGTCAGATTGCTGTAACCCTCACTGTCTTCATGCCCACGGGTACCATTACCTAGTAATAAACCAAAAGACAACAAGCACCTTTGGAGTGGCAGATAAAGCAAGATGTGTTACCACCTCTTGTCTTCCTTCTTTTTTTTTTTTCCTTTTTCAGCTGCTGCCATTTTTATTACCTCCGCCAAGGAGGTTATGTTTTTGCCGGCGTTTGTTTGTCTGTCTGTCTGTTTGTCCACAACATAACTCAAAAAGTTATGGACCAATTTTGATGAAAATTTCAGGATAAGTGGGAAATCGATTAGATTTTGGTGGTGATCCGCATTATCATGTAAATCTGGGATATTAAAAAAAATAAAGATTTATTGATTGAGTTGGATATTAATCTCTACCAAAATGGTTTATGCTGGCATTATCATTGGGTTCTCAGACGTCGGTTTGCTGGAAAAGAACATCTCCACATTATGGGGGACTGAACTGCCTTGCGAGTGGGGATACTCGCAAGTCCCCAGCTGAGCGCCGCTGTGTTGGAGTTTATCCCGGTGGACCGGAGGGTCGCCTCCCTACGCCTAAGGGCTGGGGGGAAAACTCTGACTGTTGTTTGTGCGTATGCACCAAACAACAGTTCAGAGTATGCGGCCTTCCTGGAGACCCTGGCTGGGGTCATGTATAGGTCCCCAGTGGGGGACTCCGTGGTTCTATTGGGCGACTTCAACGCACACGTCGGCAATGACGGAGATACCTGGAGGGGCGTGATTGGGAGGAACGGCCTCCCTGATCTGAACCCGAGTGGTGTTCTATTATTGGACTTCTGTGCTAGCCACAGTTTGTCCATAATGAACACCATGTTAGAACACAGGGATGCTCATAAGTGTACGTGGTACCAGAGCACCCTTGGCCAAAGGTCAATGATCGATTTTATAATCGTATCATCTGACCTGAGGCCGTGTGTTTTGGCCACTCGGGTAAAGAGAGGGGCCGAGCCGT
>OMMV01122727.1:2960-13883 GCA_900302635.1 Chatrabus melanurus
TTAAAGGTCCACTTTTGAAGACATTTTTGCACATAATAATAATAACAACAACAATAATAATAATAATAAAAAGAAGAATGAGAGTTAATGTATTTTAACAACTAAAACATTGTTCAATCAATATTACACTGAGTGTCCTGGTTTTACTACTACAACGCTGCACTAAGTGGAATTGATGAGTTAAAAACAAAAAATCTGTTTTCTTTAATTTTTGAAACTAAATAAATACAACATTCAGGAGCAGTTTGGATTGAAGGTCGGTTTTATTTCTTAATGCATGGCAGAGCTGTTAAACTGCGTGAAAATCCCAGTAGATCAGCAGTTTCTGAAATACTCAGACCAGCCCGTCTGGCACCAACAACCACGCCACGGGCAGACTGGTTTGAAACATGTACGTACATTGGATTGACTTTAATGTGCTTACAGTGTGCTCTGTGCAAGTGTCATATGTAGGAAAATGCAAGTATCAGATGTGGACTCTGTACTGGCAGATACGCAATATTAAATGACTGGGATTGGGTGTCGGGGCAAAAACAAAAAACCCAACTGATCAGGACATGAAAGACCCTAATTTAGCTGTCTTACTAGTTAAAGGGGAACTGTGGAATTTTTCAACCTGGGCCTTATTTTGAGATGCTTTAGGGTTCAACTCCTCACTAGGGACAAAAATGATTTTAATGGCCCCCTGTATTGGATAAGAACACAAATACCATCACGGGCTAAACAGCTGTGGAATGTAAGGCTGTGGATCAAGCCTCAAAGTAAACTGCTTCTTGTCACCACTCAACTGGCGAAAATGTCATTAGAAGTGTCCGGTAGCACGGATAGGATCCCTACACGTAAGTCAATTGTTGTAAGCAGAAGACGGTGACATTCATGTCTCTGGGCCCTCTTCCTTTGAAATGGAGACATGCCTGGGAAGAGTTTATGGAGTCTTGAGGTCCCTGGGCTGAGGTGTTTGGCGATGCCGATATCTTTGCAGGAGAGTGAAGGTCCAAGTCTTCAGGGTCCTAGTGCTTCCTGGCTTACTGTATGGTTGTGAGACACTAACCGGTGACCTAAGGCGACGACTGGATGTCTTTGGTACTCGGTCTGTTTGGAGGATCCTTGGTTGCCTTTCGAACGACTTTGTGTCAAATGATCGGTTACTTAATTCTCAGCTGAGCGTCACTTCACATTATGGCCATGTGGCGCGTTTCTCTGTGCGTGATCCAGCACAGTGTTGAGGAGCCCAGCAGCTGGAGGAGGCCACCCATATTTGACCTGAGTGCAGCAGATGGGTGGTTGGACGGGTTGTGTGCCTGGGTGGTGGTCATCCAGGACCCATGCTCCCACAGCTGACGTGAGCTTTTGTGGTTTCACAGCGTGGCATTGGGTCCTAAGAAAATATCAAAGCATCTTCACATCAAGTTCTGTGTTGTCAATCCAACAGCTTGGCAGTGAATGTTTGACACTCAAAAACTATCAATGAAATCTTCCTTGCAAATGTAACTTTGTGTCATAATGCATGAAAAGGGGCTGGAAAGGGGAATCGGTGAATGTAACATTTGTGTTCTTTTGTTTCTTCCTTTTCTTCCTTTGCAGAACAGGCATTCTGTGATAAAGCCGGCCAGGGATCCTCCCAAGTCAACATGTAATTTCCCCTTTTCATTTTTTTTTTTCTCCAAAAGTGCCATCACATAGTTGTTGAAACAGCATGACTGGCTGTTTTTGTTAACATCCGTCCTCACGTGACTTTGTGTTAATTACTGGGAGTCTTTATGTAATCTAATGCTGAACTCTGTCTGCAGTCAGGAAGTGCAGCTTCATATCACGCTCGGGCGTGGTGACAAAAATAGCCTTGCTTGCTTTGGGATGGCGTTTCTCAAACACAGTTTTTAACCTGTTTGTTTGCGGTGGTGTTTCCTGTTCCGCGTGTGTAGGATCGAAGAGACCGTGATGAGGTCCCAGGCTGTGGGGAACGTCGAGCTTCCCTGTGCGCTCAGCACGGTCGTCGAGATGAAGGAGGGTTTCCAAGGCTACAACGTAACTTTACCTGTAAGACACACACACACACACACACACACACACACACACAAAAAAGCTCGTGCATTACGGTTTGATTTCTTATCAGATTCAGAAGGATAGCAGAATTGAAACCGGAACGCACGGTGCACTGCCTGATTTTAATGTGCAGTAAGCATAACATCAGCAAGAACGTGACCATGCTGGTGACCAACCTGGTTCCGTCTTGCGCACCTTTTAGCTGTGTGTTCACATGTGGAAACGAAAGCACATTTCCTCAAAAAGAATAGAACTGGAATATGTCAGCGTTTCACACAGTTAAGCCTGACGTCTGCATTAATAGAGAACTTTTTTTTTTTTAAACATCCACCAAACACACCAGTGATCTCATGTGGCCAGCTGTGCATAAAAGTGATACTTTGTTCATCATGGATTTTCATATTTCCATATTTGGCAGATTTTTTTTTTTCAATTATTTTTTCAACTACCGTATTCGCCCGTTTAAGCGCACTGTGCGCTTTAAAAAATTGGCTTTTATTGAACATATGGCATCCCCGAAAATCATTCTTTTAAGCGCACACTGTGGGCTTAACGGCCCACGGCAGGCCTCGTTTCAACACAGGAATTGAAGCAAAGCTTCATGCGTGCAGTGGATTCTGGGATATTAAGAAGAGGGTAGACCAGCTCAGTGGGTATGTCCCTAGGGATAGGAATTGATTTTATCGATATCGATACCATTATCGATTCTTCCTATCGGTCCGGACTGTGTCACAGAGTACATTAGTTGCTGTATTGATAATATTGTCCCTTTAAAATATGTACGCTGCTTCCCCAACAATAAGCCTTGGGTCACCAAGGCCATTAAAGCCCTTCTGAATAAGGATAAGAGAGCTTTCAGGTCGGGTGACAGGGAGGCAGTGAAGAAGGTACAGACTAAGCGTGAAGTCCCACTTCTGCTATCAGCTTGGGGCCAAAGGGTGTGATCCGCCCTTGAAAGCAGATTTTCTTCTTAAAGTTTGGTTTAACAACTACCTGTGTATTATAGCTATATTAGGAATGATATATTCCTAATATTCCTATATATTATACATATAGGAATTCTTTATATTCAAACGAATTTTGAAATGAAAGCTTTCCTCAGTTCCATCATTTATTATGATGGCTAAATCATTTGGTACTCGCCTATCAATGCCACACTATTTCACGGTAAAATTACACTCATTCCGACCCAAGCTGTTGCGAAGTTACACTAAAACGAAACAATGACTAACAGAACACTTCTTCTTGTAACCCCAGCAAACCTATTTACAACACAACGACAGCATGATACTCACCCAGCGTTAAGTGCATATTCCTTTCAAAACACATCCATCTTCTTCTGATGGAAGTCGATGGCGATGCTGTACAGCTTTCCTTGCGTCATAGAGGCCATAACTTTGAATTCCATGTGGCATTTCCTTCCGTCACCGGGATGAAGCTGGATCTCCTGCTTGTAGCCTTCACAGAAGAACTTGTACACATTCGTGGCCTTGTATGCACGAAGCGGTAGTCCGTCAACAGTTTTATCTGTGTTCTTCCACTGAATATTGCCTTATTGTTCCGATCGTCACATCTGGGTTATCCGGAAGTTCAGTCATGTCAGTGTAGCCTATGCGGAGCATACATGTCCGACTGCTCACTTCAGCGCATTGCACCCCAAGGCGCTCCACGCGAGCGACTTCCGGAGTACTTATGGTGCGTGCGCCAAACAATACAACATCAGTCTATTCCAGCTGCCAGGGGACCGAGGGTGATAGAGAAAGGGCCAACGAGTTTAAACAGGCCTCAGCTGCCCTGTAGTTCCATCTCTGTAGTTGAAAATGCACCCCCGGATACCACCATCAGCGCTTGGTCTACTCTCTGCTCCCTCCCCCACCCCACATCACAGGGGATGGGGTATGTAGAACCACTGCCTACCCCCACCTTACCTGTGGAACCGACCTCCATCCCCTCCTCTGCCCACAACACTGACACCAACAGACCATCCATCATCATCACTGAGGATAAAGTCATGAGAGAGTTACGCAGACTTCATCCTACCAAGGCGGCAGACCCTGATGGCATCAGCCCACAGGTGCTGAAGATCTACGCCTCACAGCTCTGTGGCGTATTACTCAACATGAGCCTGAGTAGCCAAAAGGTGCCAGTGCTTTGGAAAACATCTTGTCTGGTTTCTGTACCAAAGAACGCACGACCTCCTGCCATATCTGACTGCAGGCCAGTGGCACTCACCTCACACAACATGAAAGTCTTTGAGAGACTGGTCCTGGAAATCCTTTGCCCGCTTGGTCAGTATTGGACCCTCTCCAATTTGCCTACCAGGAGAAGATCGGGGTGGAAGATGACATCATCTACATGCTGTGCTGTGCCTACAGTCACCCAGATAAGCCGGGAGGAACTTTAAGGATTATGTTCTGTGATTTTTCGAGTGCTTTTAACACCGTCCAGCCAGCCCGGTTGGGGAGTAAGACGTCTGCGATGAAGGTAGATGCTCCCTGACACAGTGCTGTTTAGCACTGGAGCTCCATAAGGGACAGTTCTGTCTTCACCTTGTACACCACAGACTTCAGATACTTTGTACCGATCCATTGTAATGATCCAGATGTGTTAAACACTCGCATGAGGTGACGCTAGTTGCAACGTTTCTAATCTTGATGCAAAAATCGAGGGGTAATTTGGCCTTTGTGCAGTTGTGCGTGCTCCAAATCCAACACGTTCCAGTGAAGGAAGGTTCATTTAACCATTAGGAGGAGGCGGGGCAGCACACTCAACCAGACTCATTAACTGCCCTCAGCTCTATAATTCTCATGCCTCTGTGACCATGTGGGTCCGGTTTTAATCAGGGGTTTACTTTTAGAGTCTGTTTTTAAACCAGTGAATGAGTAACCACCTCTCCTTTTATTCAGGTTTAGGGGGTACGTGATTTCGAAGAGAAAATAGGTGAGAGTTTAGCCACATGAAACTGAATAAAAGCAGCATTTTACTCACAAGTAGAGGATAGACGTTGAAAACGGACAGTTTATCTCCAAAGTACTACCCTAAAATAGGTCTGAGTGTTGATGTAACAAAGCTAAAGCAGCAATCTGCAGGCAGTTTTAATCATTACCTCCACCAAGGATGGCATGTTTTCACCCTCTTTTCTCTGTCTGTTTGCTGGATGACTCAAAAACGAATGAGCCGTTTATATTGGCTTGTTTATCAAAGCAAAAAGGTAATATGAATGCAAATATAAGAGGGAATGTGTGTCACACCACTTAATGATCCACAAATACAGTTTGGTGTGGCTCTGTGGCACATTGTTGACAGATGGCTTCTGTATGAGTTCTTACATAAAGGCCGTTTCCATCGCAGGAACTCACGGGCCAGGAACCGCCCCTGAAAGGTGATTTTTGGGGCCTTTTATGGGGGCTAGATAAGTCCCTGCTCCGGGTTAGGTACTTCTGAGCGGCCCTGAAAAACTGTTGGGCGGGGCTCATCACTAATTGGTCGTTAAATCACGCGGGAGAAGACGACAACAACAAGCACCAAGTCAGCAAGTCAGACTAGCGAAATGAGAGCAGCAGAAGAACCGAAACAGAATATGGGTAGCAGAGGCGACAAATGGACTGACGGGGAGGTACAGGCGTTGTTGGCTTTCTTCTTGATGGACGAGGTCCAGCGAGGTTTCGAGTCCTCAATGAGGAATGAGAAAATCTATGTTGCGGACCGAAACTGTTGCTAAATCATTACGTCACTGCGTACATAGCTGCGGGAGCCCGTTGAGTCTTCACCACAATGGAGATACAAGGGCTGGGAAGGACAATTACGGGACCATTCCTGTAAACATTTGCGACATCTGGGAAGTTGGTCGAGTTCTGGCTGTGGAAACACAGCTATATATGGTCAGGGGTGCCATTTTTTTATGTCCTTAACAGTAGATTTAGGTTGGTACTGATGGTGTACTTCACTGGCGTACATAATAATAGCACATGCTTTGATTGAAAGATGATTCTACGCACTTTGCTTTAAATGTGAATCACCATTGACACAACTCAAATTTTATCCAATGTAAAAAAAAAAATTTATATATATGCACATGTGCAATCATGTCAAATGGCAATCGTTATTGCTGCCGATATCAGACGGGGTGAGCCGTCTGATAATCGCGCCAGGAACCAACGATTACAGGCGGGCCTCGTCCAGTCATGATACCGTTGAGTATCAGACCAGTGTTGAAGAAGCTCGAATATCCAGGAGGGACTCGGAGTAGAGCCGCTGCTCCTTCGCATCGAAAGGAGCCAGTTGAGGTGGTTCGGGCATCTGGTGAGGATGCCCCCTGGACACGTTGGAGGGCGGGATTATATCGCCCCCGCTGGTTTAGAAATGCCTCGGAAACCCCCAGGAAGAGTTAGAAGACTTGGCCAAGGATAGGGAAGTATGGGCTGAGCTGCTTTGTCTACTGCCACCGTGACCTGGACTCAGATAAGCGGCAGAAAATGAATGGATCTACTATAATATTCTCATCCTATCACCTCCAAGGCTATTGGCACCAAATTTGACAGACATATGAATGTTGGTCCCCTTATTGCTCTTTGGGTGTTCATTTGTAATTTGGTTGCCATGGTAACAAAAATAGGACTTTTGTGTTTTTCTTATAGAAATCTACTACCCATTCCTAATCCTTTCACCTCCAAGGCCATTGGCACCAAATTTGACATACATGTGAATGTTGGCCCCCCTTATTGCTTTTGGGGTGTTTATTTGTAATTTGGGTTGCCATGGCAATGAAAATGTTTCACTTCTGTTTTTTCCCTATTATATATTTCTGCTGAGTCATACTTTTGTAGAATGAGGGGGTGGGGCAAGTTATGTGATTCATCACTCAAAGAAAGGAAGTAACCCTATCACATGACCCTTCCCACATTCATATTGATAAGTGTTCCCGGTCTAATAGGCACCCGTCCCTACTTTGGCTTTTCCAGCTGATCGTGCCAGTTTTTAAATCATGTTTCTATCTATAACTTTCTGTCTATAGCTGGACGTGATCCAGTATTTTTTTTTTCATTGTAGGAATGAGGCCCAAATGCAGTTGGGCACAGAGTAGAAGACAGACAGCATCATTTATTTTGCCAAAATTTCTCACATAGTTTGTTTTGAATTGATGATTTATGAGTGAGCAGATAAATAAAGCAATTACTGCAACTCATATTTTTATTTAAAAAAAAATACAAATGGTGCAGTGGATGCAGAGCAGCTAAGTTATGATTTTAGCACGCTTGATTTATTGTTTAAATCCCTATTAAAATGTGCTGAATTGTGTGAACTCTGGTACTTTTTTTTTTTACTGGCTTATCGTTCATTTGCAGCCCGATATGCATTTTCTGATGCACACTCGAGCCGAGCAGCACGGTCCTACTCGTTACTAAGTTTACTCAAAATCTAAAAATGCCTTTTAATAAATAACCTTTTTTGTAATCTTGCAGCATCCTGTAATGAACTTACTCTGCTTTATTTCGGTTAAACCTTGACTTGGTAGTGATCTGACTCAAATTGCGGCGAGCCGTCTCTCACTGTGTGATTTCCTGCCGCTGCTTCATCGTTCTCGTCTTCTCACTTCCTCTGTTCTTGCTGAGCGTGTCTTCTGTTTTCCAGCCCCCGAAAGACGAGCCTCCAAATGCCATTCCCACTGTCTATCTTCCACACTCTCTGAAGGAAGCTACGAAAAAGACGAGCAAAGTAATCTTAACCTTCTTCAGAAACACCTCGCTGTTCCAGGTAACAAAGGCTGCTGTCTTCGTTGGTCCAAATGTAGACTTTGAATTAGCTCACTGATTGCATTGAGAGGAATAACAAAAGCCCGTCTATAAAGCATGTGTACACATTTTGCAAAAAGGCTGCAAATTTAAAAAAAAATGTGTGTTTGTTTTTAATGTGCTGCCCAGGAGGATGAAAAGAAGGTCACGATTATCAATGAGGTGGTTGGAATCACCATTGAGAATGAAATCATTACTGATCTCTCTGAGCCAATCAGGATTGGGTTCCATCACAATGTCATCCCTGTAAGTTTGTGTGTTTCTCGCTCTTTTGTCTGTATCACTATGGCCTGTTTAAGCCCGTGTTATTTATTTATTTGATACGTCATACTGTAGTGGGCGTGTCCAGACTCACTCTGTTTCGCCTCCTGCACGCGAGCTGACTGAAGTAGAATATTAATCGCAGTCGTATTTAATATGTAGATTTATTCGTAAAGCGGTGGCGTGTCACGGAAGATGCGCATAATTTCAGAGATTAGATGTGTAATATGTGTGGACAGTGATCACAGAGGTTCTGCAGAACCTCGAGTGTGAATCAAATATGTGCTTGTAAAACAAAAATTGTTGAATAATTATGCCACATGCACAGTTCTATCATAATTACATCCCCTCCACCTGTTGACATGGTTGTCTGCATGTAATATCAAGTTTGAATCAAAGGCATCAGAGGGGCGATGCATACCCCGCACTTGCACATAATACTGCGCTGTATGATATTTTGGGACATATTATCATAATGTCACTCATACCATTTGATTAGAAATGATTTACTTATCGATACAAGCTTCACATCATCTCTCTGGTCCTATTTTTATTCCGGGATCTCCTGGAAAATGTGTTTTTCTGACTATATTTTTGATTACCTTGATCTTTTGTCAAGCATCGGCAGACATCGGCGTCCAGCGAAGCGGACAGGGGCGTTTGGCGATGCCGATATCTTTGCAGGAGAATGAAAGTCCAACTCTTTAGGGTCCTGGTGCTTCCTGTCTCACTGTATGGTTGTGAGACTTGGTACTAGGTACTTTGGTACTAGGTCTCTTCGGAGGATCCTTTAGGTACCACTGGAATTACTTTGTGTCAAACGAGCGGTTACTTAGGGAGACTAAGATGAGGAGTATCACTTGCATTGTGAGGGAGCGTCAGTTTTGACATTTTGGCCATGTGGCGCGTTTCTGTGTGCACGATCCAGCACATAGGTGTCTGAGTGTTGAGGACCCCAGGGGCTGGAGACGGCCACGGGGACGCCCACGCTTCACCTGGCTGCGGCAGACAGATGGTTATTTTACAGATGTGGGGATGGAGCAGTTGTCTGCCTGGGCGGTTGCCATCCAGGACCCAGGGCGGTTCCGTGGTGTCGTGGATGCGGCGAAGCGCTGCATCAGCACTTGACTTGACCTTTGACCCATCTTCTCCAAAACGTAATCATTTGGAGACAGTCACCCAAATAATATTCCTTCCAACTGTGGAGAAAACCTGCTCACCCGTTTGAGCGATGACGATACCCTAAAGTTGCGGTCAGAAGTTTAAATACACTCATCATGGGCATGAATGTCATGGTGATATCGAGCATTCGATGATTTCTTTGAACTGTTCTTTTTTTCTGGAGCAGAACATTTGTACAGCACATTTTTCACAGAAAAAAAACCAAGAATTTGTTGCACAAGTTCTCATTTAGTTTTTGGATTTTCTCAAATCCAAACACAATGTTAAAATTGTACAAAAAGCACACCAAAATTTTGATTGAAGTTTGACCTTGATCAGAGGCTTGCGGTAGCCGTCAGCAAACGTCTTGGCAGAACTGGTGGGCTTGAATTAAATTAGTTGATTTCCTGAGACGGACTCGACTTTTAAGCACAGTTCAGGTATTTTCACTAGAACTGAGCTCAGGACTTTAGGAAGGCCATTCCAGAAGCTTCACGTTAGGCTGCTTTACCCACTCCACAACCTGCCTTCATTTGTGTTTGCTGTCATTTCCTGTTGAATCACCTATTTGTGTCCGGGTTTCAACCATCTAGCTGATAGTTTGAGGTTTTTCTGAGGAATTCTGAGGTAGTGCTACTTCTTCATTATTCCATCCACTTTGTGCAACGCACCAGTTCCACCTACAGCAACACGGGCCCAGAAGACCACCATGCTTAACAGTTTGTAAAGCTTTCCTAAGATTTGGTGCCTCACTTTGACTCATCCAAACATGCCTCTGGTCACTGCGGCCAAACAACTCAACCTCGGTCCCATCTGACCATAAAACTTTCCTCCAGAAGGTTTTTTTCTTTGTCCATGTGGTCAGTTACAAACTTTATCCGAGCTTGAAGGTGTCAAATTTGGAGTCGGGGTGTCTTTTTTTTGGACAGCAACCTCTCAGTCTCTGGTGATGTAAAACTCTCGACTGGAGACGGTGACACCGGTGTTCCGGCAGACATGTGCCTTGATGGTTCCTGGGTTGTTGCTGACCATCTGAACCGATTTCTTCTCAGCTGAGTGTAACAGTTTGGGTCTTCTTCCAGACATTGCTAACCCGGCTTCACCTCCCAATAACTTGTACTTACCTACAGTTATTTGAACAGATGATCTTGGAATCAGCAGTTGCTTAGAAATGGCTCCAAAGAACATTCCTGACTTGTGTAAATCCATTATCGTCTGCACAGACCTCCTTAACGTTTCCAATTGTACTGTGTGTTGGTCAATCCAATCTAACTTTATGTCGTTACAAAGAAGCTAACAGATATTTTCATTCATCATCACTGATAGGAAGTTAAGAAGCCTTAGCAAGTTAAAAGACATTTTTGAACTTTTAGCACCACAGAATTGATAATGTAAGTGGACGCATGTATATTTTTGATGCTGTATGTATAATTTTGACTAGAGCCCAACCAATATATCGGTTGGCCAATAATATCGGCCGATATGAGCCTTTCACAAACATATCGTATCGGCTAGATTCGCCGATATGAAAACTTATTTTGCCGAATTAACAATGCAGAAAAACACTTTGGCTGTTGGAAATGGTGTCATTACATAGTTTGTTCAGCAGAGGGCGCTCTGACGGCATTGTTTACAATGCTGTCAAGCATGGGTGGGACCCCCATCA
>OMMV01122762.1:0-10063 GCA_900302635.1 Chatrabus melanurus
ACCATCATGGGATTTTCAGTCCAAACTGTGGATCTCAGAGATTTACTGCCTGCTGACAGATTAAGAAGGAGCTACAATGTCGACTTAGCCCATCTCTCATGACTTGTAACAACTTTAGGTGGACTGGGAGCCGTTGGCGGGGTCAAGCCTTCAGAGCCATCCTCTCTAATCATGTCCATCACAGTGATGGGCTGGTCAAAGAAATGATGGCCTCTGTCCACGAGACATAAGTCATCCTGTACCTGACGCCACAGCAGTATTTATGATGACTGCAGTGTGAAATCTGATCTGCTCGATGAGCTCGAAAAGCCTGTTGGCAGGTGAAAGCTACACTATGGTCAAAGGCACCTGTGACATTTACAGAGAGAGTTCAACAAACAAAAACAGGTGCACTGGTAACGTCTCTGCAAATCAAAGTGAAATCTTTTTCCATTCTTACATAAAGAACTTTAAGTCTCTGTCACGTGCTGAATAAATGTTCCTGCTCCAGTGTTACTGAAGTGCAGCTGCTGCAGAGTTCTGTGTAGAACCAGTCGTCACAGTGCACACTGCCATAGAGTGTCCAGCTCCACAGCCAATGAGAAGAGGTGTGAGGCCACAAACAAGCTGCGGCTGGTAGACGTCCACCTGTGAACCGTTTCCGCACATTCCATGTTCGTTCCAGCCCCAGGACAGGAGACGACCCCCTGAGAAGGAGACGGGTCTCAGGTCAGCGTAACTGACAGTACAGAGAAGGTCTGCAGTGCTGAAGAATTCAGGCTGAAATTAGCATTCGAGACTGAAAGGCAACGGTGCAATAAAGAAAACCACACACATACATTCTGCCTCTCTCATGTCAATACTGACACCAAGTCGGCGATAACGATTCTCTGCTCCTCACAGCTGGTCAGCTTGTTGGTGGGTGTGGTCAGATCTGCATCACCGCGGAGACACGTGCCATGGCAACACAGTTACCTAACAGGCTCCACTGCCATGGCAACAGAAGCGAGCTTGCTTTCTCAAGGGCAACACATTTTCAAGCAATCACCATCGTGCGATTTTCTTTTCTTTCATGCCTTCTTTTATTTCATCAAGAGATTTGTTTGTGTTTCTACTTTTTTGGCAGGTCTTTGGCAGAAATTCATGTTATCAAAGATGTAGTCGACAAACACGTACACACATTCACCAGGTAAAAGACTAAAGATGTTAAAGCAGCAGCTTGTGCCAGTCTGTCATTATGTCAGCTATAGTTTATACATTACATATGCATGCACAGTTCAGTGTGTATTAAAAATCAAAAAAGGAGCTTGGCTGGATTTGTTTCCATCTTTGATTAAAATGATTCAGTAAACTTAATGTTCTCATTTAGGAGGGAGTGTTAAATCCTTCATTCACTGCAGCAATAAAAAGCCTTGTTTTGGTGACGTGCTTAATTCATGGACTAGCTGACTGGAGTACAGCACATCAGTGTTTCCATGGCAACAAAGTGCCTGCACGATATTCTGCAGAACTAAAGGATAAAATCAAGACAAAAACAAACCCCTGTAAAATATGTACATCTTGTCTTTGGGTTTT
The DNA here is from genome assembly GCA_900302635.1 of Chatrabus melanurus. Taxonomy (NCBI): domain Eukaryota; kingdom Metazoa; phylum Chordata; class Actinopteri; order Batrachoidiformes; family Batrachoididae; genus Chatrabus; species Chatrabus melanurus. Next base: position 1,555 of record OMMV01122762.1, read on the forward strand.
ACATACACTCATTAAGAATAACAGAGAGACTCATCCTGCAGGATGCATAAAATACTGTTTAGGTGCAAGTGGAAAAAGATATGATCTAAGAGGTGGGCTGTCTTAGAATGCCTGATGGGTTCCAAATAATCAAACAGATTGTCAGATTGGGTGAGACGTGCCAACAGTGCCTGTGGCCTACACCCACCACTGACCACTGACAATTTATACATAAGGCAACATATCATAAGCAGTGTGCAAAGCTCTCCATTCTTTTCTGCCTGACTTCAGCACCAGAAATAGCAGCACTCAGGACTCTGCTTCCAATCCTGTTTTGCCATTTCATTGCTCCTGCCACCACATTAAAGACAGGAGGAGCGAAAAAGCAGGAGTACGCAGAGCAGCGAGGTGCAGGAGCTTCCCATGAGCGCTGGCTTTCATGGTCCCGCTTCTCCCCAGAGAGAGATGAACTTCTGAAAGCACAGAGCAGTGCTTTGCTACAGGTGCCATTATGAAGGACGGCCTGTGTTAACGGTCGCCAAATTATGATGGCAGATCCAATTAAATGTTTAAATTGGTCAGGACATTGAAACTGTGTAGCCTTTCCTTGTAGGGCATCGTGCTTCTGTGCGCTCATCCTAATCTGCATCTGTGGCATGTATATTCATGATGATGAAAATAAAAAGTGGGTCACCGCTCAAATTCTAATTCCAAAACTATATCTATGATTAGTTGGTGAATATAGAAAAGAACAAACCTGGTAAAAACATAAATCGATTTAAATTCTTTGTAAATCTTTCTGGGAATTGCCGCCAAGGAGGCTGAGCTGCCATCACCAAAAAGGGCAAACGTTAGCGAATGAGGCCCATAGTGAAAACAAAACACATCGATTTCACCTTGAAGTCGTCATATTTCTCAAGATATTTCGGTTGTAACAACCACAGGAAACCTAGAATTAATATTTTTTTAATCACAAGTGAGTGTTCTGATTACTTTTCTGAGTAAGAAAAAAAAAACAACTGCTCGCTTATTGCACACGGACTATCAACATAATGCTCCAAACATGCAGCAAACCACGTATTGCAATAGTACACAACAAAATTATGAAACGATGCCGATCAGCAGCTTTATTACTATATTTAACATGTTTTGAGCTCATTATATTTCACTTGGCAATTTCCCTTCATTTGAGATGACCTGGAGCCAAGCTTTCAAATTGTGAAGCAAGAAGGGCACCAAAAGACAACTTCGTAATGCCTATAGGGGGCGATGTAGCCGCAGCCTTACATGTTGTGAAATAATGTACCAAGTTTCATTAAATTCCGTGCTTTAAATTATTAATTTTTTTTTCCTGGCATTGGTTTCAAAGTGTGGTCAAGCCTGACTGTGGTTTTGTTGAACAAGCTGTAGCTACTTATTGATCAGTCAACAGTCTGCTCTTCACTGCACATTTCTCAAGCACTTGAGCTTCATCCCCGACATGCACACACGCGCTTGCCAAATGTGTCAGGTTGCTTCGATGACCGCTAGTTTGCCTCAATTCCTCGTGCGTAATGAAGCTGCTCTCTGTGATTCCAAGAGCAGAATGCAGCACAAACGCTGCCAGTTTGTGCTTGAATATTGTTGTTGGATAATTGGAGTGTTTGAAATGAGGTGTTGTTCTGATCACAAAATCGTCTGAACAGGTTCACCTACTAATGTGTTTACATCACCCCCTATAGATGTATTCTGGTTGTTTTTGGGTACTCCTCATCATGGAAACTGTGAAAACCCTTTAACACTTTGTTTTAACAGGAATTTCTGTTATCAGGTTGAAATTATGTGCAACTTCTCATAGGCCTATGTATTAAATAAACATGACGATACATAAAGACAGTTATATACAAATCTATGCTTCTTACTATGCATTTGTGATCAGAGGCTTACACACAGTATTATGGACATGAACATGATAACGATATTGGGCTTTCAATGATTTTTTTTGGGGCAGCACGGTGGCTTAGTGGTTAGCACTGTTGAGTCACAGCGAGAAGATCCCAGGTTCACTTCCGACCTGGTCTTTTCTGCGTGGAGTTTGCATGTTCTCCCCGTGTTTAGATGCCCTAGAATGCCTGCATTCAAGTGGAACTTTGCTTTTTATGTTGCCAAGGAGTTAATGTCCGTTTCTGAACGAGACATTTCATCTGCATGGTTCCAGTCCACCCAGCTGGAAATGGATACTGGTGGTGGATGGGGAAGTAACTTGTGATGGACTGGCGTCTTGTGCAGGGAGATACGTAGACTCTCATCTGCTTCATGCTGCGGTATCCAGGGATAAGCACCAGCACCAATGGGTGTCAGGGCCTGTACAAGACTTACTTCTTAGAACAAGTGATTCGATTTTGGAGTTGATATGGGTGTAATATTAAGATGGGATTTTTCTGCAGTGCCCCCCACTGATTTCCATGCTGCTGACAGTTTAGTGAACCAGCATCCTCATTATCACTTCAGCACAGTTAACGACAGAGAAATATAGGCCGAGCCTTGGCAGTCATGAGAAGACCATAAATTACATTCTTAAATGTTCAGTTAAAAAAAGATATTTTGCCTTTTCCTTTAAAGAAGACAACACATCTTTTCATATATAAATGTCCAAAACCTAATTACATTGGAAGTTTACATCCCAGTGCCTGATTCTACAATCTTTTGCGAGCTATGATTTTTGCAAAGCAGCTGATATGCCTTTGTTCAGCGTGTGCCACTGGTGTTTCCTCTTCTTGTGTGGACAGAATAGTACTGCTCTCCAAACACTCAACTGGAAAAAACATGACTGCAAGTTTATTGTATGTGGTTAAATGAGCTTTTTACAGGCCTGCCCGGGTAATTGCTTCTTCCACTGCTACCCATCTATCCTTGCTGTAATTACTTCCTGATGTGGAGGCCACAGACCAATGCACTGAGCTCAAATGTCCTTAGAAGCATTACTTGAAAGATTAATATTCTTCTGATATTTAGCAGTAAAATATTTAACAGCAAAATATTAGAGAGCTCCCACACTAATTCTTTAGTTTAGCAAGAAGGATGACTTGAAATAGTGTAGCCTCACCTATTCTCTCTCCTATTAGAGCCGGAGTTGTGTCAGGCTGAAGATGGGGTCTCTTGTTTCAGTCACTTGCACTTAGTGAAACCAATAGGCTTTCAGTGCTTCTGCTCAATTTCCCAGAAACCTCTATTCCACTTTGTAGCCTTCCAGTGCCGTTATCTGCTATTTTGTTAGCTACAGTATTAAGAGTGTTCTATTTTCACCCACCAGTATAGCATACACAGAGAAAATAATCAGGAAAAAAAAAACAACAAAATGCATGAAAATATAAGGACATTAATAAACCACAAACTCACCCACAACTGCAAGGTTATGTTCAGATCCACAAGCAATCTGTACAGAAAAAGAAGAAGTGTTTGCTGAAAGTAAACAGGCAATGATAACATTTTTATGCCATTGTGGATAGTGAAACATGATGATTTGTAACAAAACCTGTATGTGTATCAAGCAGCTTTTTTTTTTTTTTGTTCAAATCTGCATACAACATGCCATGAAAGTGCACTAAACAGAAACAGCATTCACAATGGTTTCATCTTCACTAAATAAATTAGATAGGACATAAGGTCGGCTCCATAAGTATTTGGACAGTGACTTTTCTTTTCTTTTTTTTGTCTCTGCACACCACCACAATGGAGTTGAAATGATACAATCAAGATGTGACTGAAGCGTAGAATTTCAGCTTTAATTCAAAGGGTTCAACAAAAATATCGCATTAAGCATTCAGGAATTGCAACCTTTTTTATACTGTACACACACACACTCCATTTCCAGAAGTAGAAGTAAATGCTATACAGCCCCTGATGCCCATTGGGCCAGTACTTATCCACGGGTTCTGTAGCGTGAAGCGGGTAAGAGTCTACAACTTCCCCTGGATGGGACGCCAGGCCATCCCAGGTTACTTCCCCAGCCAAGGCCGGTACCCATTTACAGCTGGGAGGACTGGGACAATGCAGATGAAGTGTCTTGTCCAAGGACACAGACAGGTAGCCTAAAGCACACACCTAGAATCGAACCCCGGTCTACAGTCCTATACCACAGAACCACCTGCTGTATTTTCAGAGGCTGTAAGTAATTAGCCATACTAATTATAATGATTACAGGTAATACAAATGATCACTTTTAAAGCCAGTTTCCTTTAGACAAGTGAGGGGATGAACAAATGAACATTTCAGTCACTGGCTGTGTCTTGGACTTCACTGACATCAATAATTAAGAAACACAAAGTCTCACAACCATGCAGTAAAACGAGAAGCACCCATCTCGTCAAAGTCAAAGCCAAAGTCAAAGACTCTGGCCCCGCTCTGCACAGCACTTGCAGTGCCTGTACTGTGTACATGCTGGCTATGATGTTCAGCGTCTTAGTGGGGATCCCATGAATTCTCAGGATGGCCCACAAAGCAGCTCAGGCAATCGAATCAAAACACTTAAAAAAAATAAAAAAAAATCAACACAGGCACCAAAGAAGCATTGCCAATATTCACGCTTTTGCTCAATGACTACAGGCAGAGGTAGGATGTGGTTGATGGTTGACTTCTTGGGCATAAAGCCAGACTGCTCCAGTCACTGAAAAGAAAAACCAGTTCACCATAAAACACATCCTGTCTGGAGAAGGTAATGCACCCGTCTCAGGACAGCTGCTTTTGCTGGTAATTTCACCAAGATTAACCGCTTCAGGAAATTGAAATCGGTGTGCTGAAATCTATAAAAAAAAAAAAAAAGAAAACTAAAAACAATGACACAGCTCTTGATGTGACAAATTATATTACTGTAACTTTCTGACCGGCACTAAAAGCCATCGCATACGGCTTTGCTAAAACAATTCAGAGTGGCCTTTCTTTTAACAGCTTTAATAGCCATGACCGGTCACAATGTTGTCGCTCCAGTAACGTTATTGGCCTCACAAAATACACAGTTTACGAAAGCCTGACTGTGTTGGATCACCGACATGTTTGGAGGACTAACATGATGGGTTGGGCTGTGAGACTCATGTGTCTACTCATCTAATCCATCTTCCCTTTCACAATACACACACATTATGACACTGCATCAAACCTTGACACACACCAGTGCTGCTGTAATGATCTGTGCTCAGTGGAACAATGATCCAGAGCTTGCCCTTGTCCGTCCCTGACAACCACTTTACAGGCAATACGTTTTCTACCACACACACAGCTGCCGTGACAAACTCCCGCTCCTCCTACATATGTGTAATTGCCCTCTTGGAAGAAAAAACCTCTACCTTCACTAAATCCAAGCAGTTCTGTCCATAGTGGAGAAAAATGGCATCATGTGCATGTTTTAAACATTAAATATAGTGATATAAATCATTTGTAAATCTACTCTGAGGAAGGCCAGCTATCATTCAGTGGCTCTATTTAACACACAACCTTTAGTTATGATTTTAATTTGTAGGTTTCAGGTGCCCCCTGCTGGACTAATCATGAAGTACATCAATACAGCCAATACTACACCTAAAGTCGTTTTCAAACCTGTACTTTGATTCACGTGGTCCTGCCAAAGAAAAACCAAAGTTGTACTTTCACTCTATTCCAATAAATTTTCATAATCTTATCATAAATTAACCAAGATGAGGAAACATGAAGCTAAATTCATTGGTAAGTGACACAATCACAGGACAATTTGACATCTGTCACCCTGTGTTGTCAGCACTACTGAACCTACAAATGAAAGTTCTGAGGGCTTTTACACAACTAACAGCAGGTCGTGCTGCATTTCACTGCCCGCTAGTTTTCAGGGCACAGCACCTTTAAACAGGTGTTAATCCACATTAATTGTGTCTTTTAATTGATTGCACTGAAAGTAATGGCAATTTGCAAGAAATAGGATAAAACAGCGTTCAGTCGTGCAAAACTGTGGAGAAGTTCGTACTAAATGCTGCACGGTACGTTTGTTCACAGTACGTGAAGCAGTAGGACGCAAAACGCAACACAGCTCTGTGTGAACAGCTGGTAACTCTGGTTTATCAAGGAAACCCCCACACTCATGTGTTGCCACACATACTTGGTTGTAGATAGAATTCCCCTGATGTTTTCCCAGATCAGCTGGGTTGCACACATTTAATAGCAGTCAATCGTGTTTGTCCACCGTTCGTGTGCATCGTAATCAAAGCGCACCAGAGTGTATCTGGGACTGGACCAAGACCACCTTCTCTAAAGGAGTGGTCACAAATTTGTTTCATTAAGGGCCAAGGAGGTGCAATGTTTAGACTGACACCGATTTCACTAAGCTCCTCCACTCTAGTCACAATAGTATTAATCAGTGAAATCATCTGGTGAAATCTGTAGTTGTGATAAAAATCTGCCCTTTATGGAACAATTCTGAGACCACTGACTCCGAAGGGCCGCAGCGTGCTTGCTTTGTTCTTCGTTTACATGTCTGCCCAAACAAACCGTACAAAAGTGGGAACCATACAAAAATTTGATTTAACTGGACTAAACAGCTCTGGTGTGAACTAGGGCTTGCACGACTGCAGATTTTTTAAAGTTGACAGTTATGTCATGAAAGCTGGGTTGAGGTTGACTAACCGCTGATAACATACTGTAATTAATAAAACCACATGAGAAGGGAATTTTTACAGTAATAATATCCGCAAAAATTAATGCATATGCTGGGGGCTCATAACACATCTCTTCCAGAAACAAGCACAAACAACAACTTGCATGCCAGAAGTTCCATTTAAGTGTAAAAGAAGAAGAAAAGACTGAAATGTCAGTGTAAGAGAAAATTAACTCATGCAAGTTTCAGTTTGCCGTGTGTGTAACCAAACAAATATTTTGTACTAAACTCATCTTATTTTTCACAGGGAGGCAGAAGATATCTTGGTACACTGTATAAAGTTAAGTTATGAAGCTTTTCCAACTTGGCCACCAGTCATTTGTTAGTGTTCAGAAATGTCCTGACATCTGGAAACCCACAGTCAAACCCACACTTTGTTGTCGTCGTGGTTTGATCCAGCAATGGATGGCTTGTGGAACAGAGGGCAACCACCGCACTAAATGCTCCAGTGATGTTAAAGTTGTCTGCTGTTTCAGCACTGACACGCCAGGTCACAGGTCTTCAATTCAATTCAATTTATTTCTATAACGCCAAATCACAACATAAGTTGGCCCCAGGGGGCTTCACAAGGGTAAGGTCCAACCTTACCCACCGCCTGAGCAAGCACATTGGTAACAATGGTCAGGAAAAACTCCCTAGATGTTTTTGTGATTATAGGAAGAAACTTCAAGCAGACCAGACTCAGAGGGGTGACCATCTGCTTTGGCCATACTACGAATGACAAAAATTGAATAAGACAAGCCTTCTATCCAGATCACACGTTATCACGTGCAGCTTGTACCAGAAGCACAACTCTGGCAGACACATTCTGAAAGGGGCACGACGCATCCTATGATGGGGCCTTACTGCGGATGCGCAGAACTACATGACACGCCTACTACAAGAAACACCAATTTCACAGGGGGTGTCACAATAAAACTCCGCTCCAAAGTACCTTATATAAACAATTATAGTTTTCAATTACAGTTTAACACAATTATCCCTTTTCATTCATAAATTATGTCAGTGACTTCAGAATGAAACGTCATGTTATTGTTTAGAACCAAACTAGTGAAATAAAGTGCGGTAGACGGCGTGCCACAATCACGTGATCAGTGACTAGAAGACATCACTCATTGCACTCATTGACAGAACAGTAAGCTACCGTATTTTTCCGGACTATAGGTCGCACCAGTTTATTAGTCGCATCTGTCCAAAAATGCATCATGAGGAGGAAGAAAAAAAAAAACATATATAAGTCGCACCTGTCTCTAAGTTGCATCTTTGAAATGTTGTGTAACAAGCTAATTAATGTATAAGGCACAAAGAACACGAGTAAACTGCTTCTTGCCACCACTGAACAAACGATCATAGGTGAGGTAAACGTGTAACTAAACATTTGAAAACTCGGCGCATTATTTATTTATGATGCAAACACCGCGTTAGCAATCAGAAGCTAATGAGCTAATTAATGTTATTGTACAAGGCAAAAAGAACTCGCGTAAACGGCTTTTTTTGGCTACTGAACAGAGGATCATAGGTGAGGTAAATATGCAACATAATTAAACATTTGAAAACTCTGTATATGATTTATTTATAGCACAAACACTGTGTTTGCGAGCAGAAGCTAACAAGCTAATTGTTATTGCACAAGGAACAACACTGCTTCTCGTCATCACTGAACAGATGATTTTTTTTTTTTTACTTGTCACAAATTTAAAAAAAACAACCGTGTATTCGTGTAAAATAAATAAAATAAATCTGCCAATGGAGCAAGTGAAAATTCACTTATGATTTCTTGAAATAAGGTCTTGAAATTAGCAGAGAAAACTCATTTTGAGCTTTATTTTACTCGTATTAGGAAGTGTTACAGCTTTTACAAACAACACAACA
>OMMV01122774.1:0-10766 GCA_900302635.1 Chatrabus melanurus
GATCTGTTTTCCTGTTTTCCAATCCTTCTCTACTCCACTCCAACATGAAGCTCTGAATGGGGATTCAACAGGCAAATGTTGCACCATTCCCAGTTTCTCCACTCACATCCACAAAAGCCTATAATTCTTTCAGAGCTGTTATGGGTGTCTTGGTGACTTCCTTCACTAGTCTCCTTCCAGCACGGTCACTCAGTTTTTGAGATCTGCTTACTTGACGCAGATTTACCATACTGTTTGTATTTCTTAATGACTGATGTAAATGAAGTCCAAGACATATTCAGTGACTTGGAAATGTTCATGTGTCCTTCCCCTGACTTGTCTCAAGAAAACTGGCTGTAAAAATGATTTTAATCCTTATATTTAGAATAAATTGCCCCGTCCTCCCAACTTTTTCTGGAATGTGTTGCAGGCCTGAATGCAGGAATGGATGTATATTAACAAATGAAATGAAGTTGACCACACAAAACATGAAAAATGTTGGGTTCATACTGTCTGCAATGAAACAGAAGTCAAAGGAAATGTAAGAATCACTGTGGTTCTTTTTTTAAAATTTGCATTTTCCATATCGTCCCAACTTTTTCTGATTTGGGGTTGTAGTTTAAAGGCAGTAAGATTGACCAAACACTTCAAAATCTGGACATAACTGACGAATGCTTGAGCAACATAAGCAAGTGATGGAGTTTGCAGCATAAAAGATCAACAAACTTCACAGGCTATGAATGTTGTGACAGCTTTCTTTTTATAACAGCTTTTCTTAACGCTTCTTGTAGCCCCACCCAAAAAGAGAGGAAGACCAGCTCAACCCAAGGAACCTGGAGCACCTAAACCACCCAAAGTCCCTAAGGCACCAAAGCAGCCTAAAGACCCAAATGCACCTAAATCAAAACCAGGTCCTAAGCCCAAGAAGGGCAGTCAAGTCCAGATAGACGGTAAACAGGAGAAGATTGACGAGACCTTCAAAAAGGTGAAGAGGAAAGTGGACCGCTTCAAGGGAATGACGGAGGAAGAAGTCATGAAAAAAACTCTTCCAGACTTGCTGGACTACAACCTGGACTATGTTATTGTAAGAGTTATTGTTCAGCTGTTTTATAACGGAGCCAAGCACAGTGCTCGTAGGAATAAGTGTGTGTGTGTAAGCTGTTAAACAAATACTGTCTCCCCCACCCCAGATCGGTATCAATCCAGGGCTGATGGCAGCTTTCATTGGACGATGGTTTCCTGGTCCTGGAAACCACTTTTGTAAGTTACCCAGAGGAATATATGAGTAACGTAATAAAAGTTAAGGGTCTTCTCACAGTTGGTCCATCCAGGATTTCACATGAGCTCAGCAATCATTCAGTGTTTCTTGTACACACGTGGTCACTGCAAATATTCTTAGACCCTCTTGAGGATTTTTGGTCCTCTGTGATCTCCACACATACAGCCCCATGTGATGCAGCTGTAGGGTGCTACTGCAGTGAACCTACTGGTTTGATAGGAGTTGCTTGATCAGAAGACGAAATAACAGCTCTCCTTAACACACAAAAGTACTAAAAGGTTTCTTCAGTTTTCTCAGAAAATTAAAGTATAACTTTACCATCGGAGCACACATGCCTTCTAAAACCTGTGCGCAGTACTGTTTTCTGTCCACTAGATTCAGTTGAAGCATGTTGAAATGTATGCTGTGGATAATTTCATCCAGATTGATAAACACTGAGTAGATATTTCCTTAGGCATGCCATTGGTGACAGATTCTACTGACTATATAGCTTAACAGTAAAGAATATCTAATAAACAACAACAGATATTCTCAATCTCAGATCTAGAGCCTTCTGATCTTAGACTAAGACTGAGCCATGGTGACTAACTATGTTCACCTTTTGTTTTCAGGGAAGTGCTTGTTTCTGTCTGGATTTACTGAAGAGCAACTCAACCACATGCATGACACCACTCTACCTGTTGAGTACAAAATGGGCTTCACAAACATGGTGTCCAGGGCAACACCGGGGAGCAAAGACCTCTCAAGGTGTGTGTGTGTGTGTGTGTGTGATGGACTGCTTTCACTTACTCAGTTGCATTTGGAGGGTGGCATATCCTAGGAGAAGCTGAAGCGGGAGGAACAACAGTCTCCTGTAATGGCCTGAGACACCTGCACACTGGAACAATTTTCTTCTTCTTTGTTGTCTCAACAGTAAAGAGTTGCGTGAAGGAGGCAAAATTCTTGTAGAGAAGCTGAAGAATTACAAGCCTCTCATTGCTGTTTTCAATGGAAAATGTAAGCATGTACACATTTCAGGACAACATTTATTGAATTAAGTGCTTCGAGAAAATTAAAATGTATTTGTTTTCCCTCCAGGCATCTATGAAATGTTCTGCAGAGAACTGTTTGGTAAAAAACCAAAGAATCTTGAATTTGGGTTGCAGCCTCACAAGATACCCGACTGCGAAGTGGTGAGCAACATTTTTAACAATTCCACCAGGAATGATGAAAGTCAACCACTTTTTTTCTAAACGCCTCTTTTCACTGTAAGTAATTGCTGTAGGTATTTGTGTCATTCTCACTTAATTTTACAGGAAAAAGGAAATATTGTGGATTTCCTGTTTATATAAAACATTATACTTTTAAATAATGTCTAAACAATTACCTTTCCTCCTTTTTCCAACAGAACATTTCTGGCAGACCAATATAGCACAACTATAACTGGTTAATTCGGCAACAATAAATTATTATAAAATAAACTAAAAATATAGAGTACAATACAGCTCTGTTATTAAAGTAATTAAATAACTAAACAAAATAAATAATCTGGTAATTAAATAATAAATTGCAGTTTACAAAACTCAAAACAACAGCACAACTAGAACAAACATTACCGTAAGCATAATATAATCTGAATCTCATTCTTCTCACTAGTGAGTATTTTACCCCCGCTGACATTTTAAAATCTGAGGTATCTGTAATGTTGGAGCTGAACTCCTCCAGGCGGGTGGAGATGCCGTTCTCCTGGCGTTGCAAACAATCTTAGTTTCAATCTGGGAGATGGGTATCATCCCTACAAATGGGAAGAACGGACTTGTTATTCCATGGTGAAAAGGAAATGGTGATACCCTGGATTGCAACAACTAGGGGTGCTTGCAATGATTATCCTTAACAGGATTCAGTCCTAGTTCAAGCCAATTCAATTTATTTATATAGTCAGGCGTGCACATAACTGGTGTTCAGGTGCTCGTGCGTGCTGAAAATAAATGATGCGCAGCAGAAAACACAGAGGGAAGTGCTTTTCCTACAATCTGTTGTCATCTCTTTCCTCACGAGAAGCGCTTCCCTTCATGTTTTTTGCTACACATCATTTGTTTTTAGCATGTACGAGCACCTGAGCACCACTTATGTGCACGTCTGATAGTGTCAAATCAGAACCTAAGTCATTTCAAGGCGCAGCACACGAGCAAGTTTTAAACCTTACCCACCCCATGAGCAACACATTACTTGCTGCTCAGCGACTGGAGCAGTCTGGCTTCACACCCAAGAAGCCAACCATCGACCACATCCTAGTTCTGCGAGGACTCACTGAATGCAATCGTGAATAGCTGCAGTGCTTCTTAGCCAATGTTAATATTTCCTAGGTGTTTGTCGGCTGATTGGGCTTCTCCCTGGGACATCCTAGAAATTCGCTGGATATCACAGCTGTCCTATACATAGGTACTATGAGTGCTGTGCAGAGTGGTTGCAGAATCTCCAACATCATCTTTAAGAATGTGTTAAGGCTCCTACACTGTTCAATGCTTACATAGATTGAGTGTTGGGTAGGGTTATGGAGAACGTTGGCTTAGGTGCCTTTGTTGGCAAGGAAAGGTTTACTGACCTTGACATTGTGGACGATGCTGTGATTTTTGTGGGATCGATGGATGGCCTGACTGCAGCACTTGAGAAGTTGAGTGAGCAATCAGAGTGTCTGGGTTTGTGATTGTCCTGGATCAAGACTTCTTGATCTTGGCCATGAGAAATATATCTGTATGCAGTGAAAGTGCTTCCTGTCTTACTGTATGGTTGAGTGAGTTGGTGATGACCTATGATGACTAGATGTCTGTGGTACTAGGTCTCTTCAGAGGATCCTTGGTTACTGCTGAAATGGCTTTGTGTCAATCCAAAGATTCGTTCCGTAATGTAGTGGATGTGGCGACGCGTGGCACTTGTACGTCTCCCATACCTGACCTGCATATGTAAATAATAATCATAAGAGATGTAGCAATGATCCCTTTTTATTCATAACCTTCTACATAGAAACACTGAACAAATGTAAAAGCATTGGCACATTATTATCTGAAAGAACATATCGACTTGCACAGTCCTGTTCGGAATTATTGGCAACCAGGAATTTTAAGTACAGAATTTAAAATATGCTCAGAAACAAATGGAAATGAACCAAGGTCGTAGGTTTGGTCTCAACTGTAGTAGGGACACAACCACAGGCTCACACAACAGATAACCAGTGGGAGTCATGGCCACAATGCTTAAATTACTGTTGAGTACATTCTACCCCCACAGAAATGGTAACTGTCATAAACAAATCGAGTGGAATATTTAATGTGTTTTTTGTAATCACATCAGAACTTTGTCAGATGTTTTTCCATCCATAATTCTTTATTTTATTCTATGGGAATCGGATAGAGTACAGTTGCAGACATAACTGTCCATACACCTTGGCCAAGAACTTTCAAACTCAGTTTTTTATCAAACCATATGTGAGTTATGTCATTTAGAATGTCTACTTTATTTCCATATACATTTATTTACAAATAATAGTAACAAGATTTATGTTTTTATTGAGTATGTCAGATTTTCAGTGGGTCAACAGTTTACATCCACCAAGGTGAATGCTTTTTTTAAACGCCATGGAAGATTCCACAAATTGATAAAGGCCCAAATTAGCACCCAGGAATAAATGAGCATTGGTTCTAAAGGTCCAGTAGAACCTCACGATCACAACTAAGGAACTGATGTAGTTGGAGGCACCGAAATATGACATTATCCACCTTTAAGAGAGACCTCCATCATAATAACCAGGGAGGCTGTTGACCAAGGAGCAAGCCATTAATCCAAAATTGAGCTAGACAAAAGTTGACGCCTGATCACCAAATCAAAGGATGAGCCTTCTTTTTAATGTCAATTTTGGATTTTGTGTCTCCATCCTCAATAATGTCACATCTATGTGGTCCCAAGTTTCTTACATTTTTGTATAATACTGTACTGTGGTACTGTGAGTCTTTTTTGAGATGGCCTCTAAGGAGGAACCTGATTTATTCAGATCCAGAATTGTGCTCTGGAAGCCTTGGCTTAATTCTTTAGATTTTTATGTTATTTTTTTCCTGGTCAGAAACTGAAGAACGCACTGATTCTGTGGGTAGGCCAGTAAATACAGCTTTTAAAAAGAAGAAGCTTTTAAAAATAATTCAGTCAAATTCTGAACTGTTCCTTACCGTTTAAAGAGGCATTCATCTTGTCGTTGACCCACAGAAAATCTGACATAGTGAATAATAACTGAAATAAATATATCTTATAACTACTATTTTAACATAATCTTATATGGAAATTAAGCAGACATTCTAACTGACTTACCTCACATATTGTTCGATAAAACTGAATATCTGTGGTAGGAGTTTGAAAGTTTTGGCTAAGGTGTATGTAACGTATGTCCACCACTGTACAAATTATAGCCACTAGTAGATTTTTTTTTTTTAGGCTACCTACAATCTTGACATTTGAAATTCAATTTCTGTTCAAGGCTATGCCTGTAAATATATATAGTATGATGTGCTAAATGAACCCTTTGCTAATTTATATTTAAGCAGCCCTCGCCCTTGATTTATTGATGACGCATGCTGATTCCTTGCCTGATCTAATGTGAGAAACATAATATGATATTCATGAGATCATCCATAGAATTAAACAGTGTGCAATTTATTATACCCAATAATATGGTGTCTTTACCTTTGTATTAAGTTGCATACCCTGAAATTCATATTTGCTGTACAGCCTTTTTAGTGTGTTTTGTGACTGCCCCCCCCCCCCAATATTTTCTGCTACCGCCACTGCTGGTGAGGTTAAGTAGCTAGCCTGTTGTTATTTTAAATCTATATGGTTACTGGCAGTGGATAGTTACTTTCCAACGAATTACTTACGTTCTGGGTGGTGTTCAAAAAGCTTCTTGTCTTATTTTTTGGTGGTATATTTTCTACATACCGTATTACAGAATTAGTTTGTGTGTGCTGAAGAGAAAAGGGATTAAGTTATTTGAATTGTCATTCTTATTTGAAGTATGGACTGACAGACAGCTGTACACTGACAACTTATTGTTGTTCTTCCATATTACTGTTACCGTTATGGTAACGTCTTTACCATATTACTGTGGTCAGTACACTGATCAGCTCTCTTTTTGCTTGTGTCTGGCAGTAAACATGATATTTAACCTGATCTTAACCTTCAGTAGCATCTTACCTTTCATCCAATCAAATGTTAGCATGCCTCGTTTTGGAGACGGAGCCCCTGGGATGGCACATCAGAATTTTCCATTAGTATGACTTCAGTACCAAGATAATGCCAACAAGTTTGCTAGATTTTGGTAGGAACAATTCTGGCCTCCCTAATTATTGGTAAGGACATGTCACTACTGTTCATATGCAAACCTACACCCTTGAAATGAACCAGTTTTGTATAATCAGAATATTTCATAAAATGTCTAACATTATTGAACAACAACCACAATAAAATACGTTCATAGAGTGAAATAAAAAAATACAGACCTTAAATGTATGTGTGACAGTTATCGGCACCCTTTGATCAATTTTCAATAAATCATCACTTTTACAGCCAGGTTTCTTGAGACAGGTCACGGGACAGATACATGAACATTTCCATGTCACTGAACATGTCTTGGACTTCATTTACATTAATCATTAAGAAATGCCAACTGTGTGGCCACTCTGAAGGAGTTATAGGATTCTGTAGTTGTGAAAATGTCCATAGAGCAACATTTGTCTGTTGCATCACCAGTTATCCAACTTCATGGCAGAGTGAAACGGAGAAGGATTTTGTACAAGAAAATGGTTAAAATCTAGGCTCGAGACTCGCCTTTGTCTTTATGATCAACTGTAAACTTTTGTCTAGCTTTTTATGTTGATTTTGGATTAGTGCTTCCTTCTTGGTCAGCGGCCTTTCAGACCATAGTGATGGAGCGCACTCTTAAAGGTGGATGATACTACATTTCCATCAGATGCCTCGTAATCCTTCATCAGTTCTTTAGTTGTTATTCTGAGGTTCTGTTGGACCTTAAATTTAATTCCAAGGTGTTAATTTGGGCTTCCTTCTTCACTGATATAAAGTCTGTATGGTTCCAAGCTTCTTATATTTTGAATCAATTGTACAGTTGCTTGTGGTGCCATGAATTAAAAAAAAAAAAGGCTGTTAAAGATCTAAAATTTTGATCTGGGTGGCTTGGCTTAATTCTTTCAACTCGCCCACTCACCCACCTACCCACCCACCCCAAGGTAGGTAGGTACCTACCTACCTACCTACTTACTTTTCAAGCTATTAAACGCAATAAGGCGCTGTTCTGAAAGTACACAGGTGCCCCTAATAGCATGGTGGGGGATATTGGCTGTAATGTTGCTAAGTTTTTTCTTTTGTTGTTTGGGGTAGAGGTGTGAGGGTAGTTAGACATAGTTTCGTAAAGGGTAATAAAATGTATTTTGTCATAGATTTCTGTAGACTGTCTCACCTGTACGATGGTTGGTACTGGTCAGACACTCTACATGTGATGTTGAGTGTCTGTAAATGTAATAATTCTATTAGTGACAGCACATTAAAATATGCATTGTGGTTAACTATCACATAAGTTCTTTCAACTGTAGTTTTTGCCTTTAAATATATAATCTGACAGTTGTTTCTTTTGCACAGGCTCTGTATTTGATGCCTTCATCCAGCGCTCGCTGTGCTCAGTTCCCACGTGCTCAAGACAAAGTCCACTTCTACATCAAACTGAGAGAACTCAAGGATCAGCTAAAGGGCGTCAAAAGCAGCACTGAAATCCAGGAGGTTAAATACACGTTTGACCTGGACTTGGCCAAGGGTAACAACAAATGATTCTGACACAATATATTGAATAGATATTTTATTATTTCCTGCCTTTTTTTCCTCCTCCTCCTCCTATGAATCCTCCTTCTGTTCTCATATCAGCGCTGAGACTATTTGTTTATCTTACTGCAAACATGGGCATCCACTTCACTTGGTCTAGGTAACCTGTGGCAAACACAGGGTTGTGTTTTTGTTACTTTTAGGAGGTAAAGCTGGGCCACAGGTCTGTCAGCCAGAAGCCATTGTGTCACATAGCAGATCTGGCAAGACACAGCATCAGTGCCTGCTTCCAAACCAGTCCTGCAGACTAGACGTATTGCTGTGGAATGTGCATCCTAGAAGCATTTTTAGTAAAAGTTGGGAATCTGACTTTTTAATGTATTCAAGGTATGCTGAATTTGACAAGCCTTGTTCCCAAGCAGAATTTTGAGTTTTTGACAATCTAATTAGCATAAACAGAATGGCTGCCAAATTGCCAATTTACAATTTTATTTTATTGAACTACAGACCGCAATTAACTATATTGAACTAAGCAACTACAGACTGAAAATATGATCATCCAGCATATTTTAGGCAAATCACGTATTCATACAAGGAGTCTAATGACTTTGTTGATGTGCATTGTAACCTTGATTTCCTGCATTTGAAGCATCAAGTCTTGCAGTGTTTCCGACATACACAGGCGACCATCTCGAGGCAACGGTCTATAATAGGACTCAATGACATCAGTATGGGCCCCAGTCCTGATTCTCCAAGTCTCCATCCCATTTCAGTGGGTGCAGGGAGCTCAGGTGTGGGGAAGATGACTTTTCTCCATATCATGGCTTGATAATGTACTCTCATCAAATGGAATCACTTGTTGGGGCCATTGCTTTTGGCTTACCCATCTTGGAGAACAATATAGGCCGTGCTGCATCAACAGAGTCTGATCTGTGCACATGGTACATTCTGCAGACAAACTTTTCTGAAGATTTGATGGTTCCCTGTGTGAGTTCACAAATGCCCAAGTTTTTCAGTAATTCATGGTGTTCTTTGAAGACCATCCATGATGATTGTTTGGTGTGATTTGCGATGTAGGAGGTGGTGTCACACCCAGTCAATGAGTGAAATACTAGCAAGGATGTTGCTGAGCATCTTGTTAGTTTGCTAAATGCAGCAACAATGGCTATGTCCCATCATTTCTTCCATGTGGCTGACATCATCCAGAGATGTTCACATTGCATGTGTGCCAAATGGGAAACCAGAAGCGTGAGAGCACCAGTGTCCCTGGAAGACGCACATCAACACACACATCAACTGTATTGCACACTGTTGACAGCGTGCAGCACCATCCTTGTGTCTGCATCTTCATGTGTGGATTTCAGTAGTGTCAAATACTTTTTGATGAGGACCTCAATTTCCTCTCTAAATCCCCTGGCAACGATAGTTTCTTTGTCCTTAGGCAACTGTGAACACAGTTCCTTAGACAAGAAATGTGCTAGATCTGCTTTATTATCAGCCAGCAGCAGAAAATTTGACGAATCCTTTAGAAGAGGTACATTACAACCTTCCGCACACCGTCTGATTGGTCGAGCTGCTTTGTCTCTTCCCTGTATCTGTCGAACACAATATCAATTCTTTGATATTTGGAACCTACTTTTAGCACTGTGTTCCCATATATATTTCAGATACATTAGAAAGTATATATTAGAAAGTATTATACAAAGTGCCCAAAATTGTCAGCTTGGCAGCCATTTAATTTATGCTAATTTGAAGGTCAAAAACTTAAAATTCGGCTTTGGAAAAGGCCTAATTGAATTCAGCATACTGTAATCATGTCACAAAGTCAGGTTCCCAACTGTTACTAAAAAATGCTTCTCGAGGCTAAATGCAGGGCCCTTTTCTAGAAATACGTCCAGTCTACTGATCTAGTGTAATATTTTTATTTTTCTGAGAGGAGGAAGCTGTCTATTGTTTAAACCACCTAAACTGTATGTAGGATATTGTCACTGGCAGTCCAGGCTTAAAGTTAGTTATCAGTTGATTTTGGATAAAGTGATTTCTGTTGATGCTTTCACTGAAGGCACCTAACGACACAGATATCACCTAATTGTTTAACCCTCATCAGTACATGTTGTGAAACTTACTAATCTGTACACCTGGGGTCCATGCGGACTCCACCAGAACTATTTCTTCTTTGATACTGTTAACAGGTTTTTATTTATGTCAGTCTTGCAGATATCTGTAACATAACTAGATAGGGTGACTTTTCAACTATTTTGAAAAGTGACTTTTGAGTATCTGGCTGATAAACCACATTTCATTTTGAAAGACTTTTGAGAAATTTTTTTTCTCTTTTTTGAACACGATTCTTCAGTACAAAAATTGCAAATATCCTGAATAAAAACTGCTCTGACAGTTCAGTAGTTAACAAAGCTCAAAATTTTGCTATGGAGACCGACCAGATACCATTATATCAAACTGAGGTCCAAGTGGACCCCATAAGAAAAATTATTATGGAGCCCACAGTATTTAATCAAACTGGATCAAAATAAGTGAAACTGAAGACAACTGTATAGGTGACAATTGCATAATTGAATAAGTATAACGGTTCAGAAAATGTGTGTATATATATATATATATATATATATATATATATATATAAAAAAACATACAC
>OMMV01122775.1:0-12093 GCA_900302635.1 Chatrabus melanurus
GGACGGGAAACACGCACGCGCATACAGAGAGAGAGAGAGAGAAGAAATAAAAAGAAATGCCCTCGAAAATTTGACTTACCAATATTATTTCGCCCTTCCACATCTTCGTAGCTCAATCCGACTCAGTTTTCTCCTCCGTCAGCAGCACCTGCGTCTGCCTCCGGCTCGTACCGGTACGGCTGAACTCCGTCCGGCCCCGCTGCAATTTCACTTTCTTGATCGAAAAATCCGCTTCAGACAGCGGCGATTCAGTATCAGATGAATCTGATATAACAGGTGAATCCATGGCGGTTGGATGATCAACATTAATAGTGATAAAATTTATCTTCGGACTGCTGCAAACTAGCTTACTTTTATGTACAAACACAGCAAAAAGCTATGAGCTAGCACGACGTATTCCCACTGTGACGTCAGATGATTGACAGCTCAGTTTGTTGATTTATGATTTTTTTTAAGGGGCGTTCCCGAACAAATTCATTTTCCGGTAAAATTATCTTTAACAAATATTTTGGTGGAAAATCATTATCAAATTAGTTTTTAACGTGAAAAAACAATTATGATGGAAGGACATTGCTTTTTCATGTCAGTTCACCTTTAAGCTTCCTTATCAGGGACAACAAAGTAAAGTGAAATGAAGTGATTTTAGCACAATGGTAATAAATCTCTTTCACACACGTACTGTAACCCTGAACTTATCTACACATTACTGAGAGGAGCTGCATGTGAGAACAGAAATGTCCAAATCAGGTGGACATTAAACAGACTCTGACCTGCCAACTCCCAAGTACAAAGTCTGTATAACGACCAACTGGGTATGTGTGAATAGTAGGGGTGTGCATCGCTCCCTTATAAAACGATACGTTTCCAGATACAGGGTCTACAATACAATTCAGGAACAATACTTTTTTATTATGGAACGATACGATTTGATTTGATTTGATGTGATTTGGTGTGACACGATGCAATCTGATACAATTCTTTGTTTAATGGAGAGATTAATTTTATATGATAAATCAGAATAAGCCAAAAGTGGCATTGCTTACTTTCAAATACATATTTCATGAAAACCCACAGACCTTCAGGTTTTTGCTACTGTGCTGCAACATGCTGACGCTGCCTCTGTTCGCCTTTTGTTCACCACTGGGGGCAGCACCAAATGGAGTAGCAGAAAGTGCAGCATAGAAGAAGCCAGCTGTTGTTAGTTGGCATAAATAGCATAGTATAACTTTCTTGTTCTGAACCAGTATGACAGTATTAACAAATTGTGAACAGAATTTAAAGTTCAAATGGGCACATTTGTCCGTTGTACCACTACCATTATCGGGCGTGTTGATTTTGTTTTTACCTCGCAGGCAAAGTTAATGTTTCTGTGACGTCTCACAAGAGCTTCGCGCTGACCTTTGAACTTTTACGAGTGTTTGAAGACGTGGAAGTAACAATGAAACAAATGTTAAAATCAAGCCATCGACAGGTTCATAGTACATTTAGATTGATTCAGGGGTCCGTGTGTCAATGTAGTCTTTTCTTTTACTTTAAAATTGATTTTTAATTTGTATCTGTTAATTGTTACACCCCTAGTGAATAGCACAGGTCATTCCCCAGAGGATTCACAGTGAGTGAGTGGCTGTGTTGATGATCTTTCTATCATGTGACTGGTGCAAAGCCGTGAGAAGATAAACATCCGAGGGCGAAGAAGAAAGGTCATTTACACAAAGACGCCAATGAAAATGTCTAACTGGAGAGACGAAGAGATTCAGGAACTTCTGCTGGGGAAGAGCCGATGCCAAAATCATCAGACAAATTCAAGGAACAGCAAGCGTGCGCACGGTACTTTTTGACTCATGTCCTGCTTCTGCACACTCTATCCAGGCACCTCACCTAAACTAAACAGAGTATTTCCTGTGGGTAACACGCCTGACACGGCCAATCCTATTGCGTTGCTACGTGTGAAAGAGGAATACTGGACAACGTCCAGACCTGATTCTCCGGTCATTGTCCAGAGTTCAAAGAAAGCAGATACCTGTACACAGTCTTGCCATCCAGTCGAATCAGTAAAGTTTCACTGATCTTGCGACAGAGGCTGGAAATAGAAACATTGGAGGCTTTATATCCATCAACTATCGTTTGGACCTGGATGAGATGACAGGAAGAGAATGTTAATTCCATTTGGGGTAAAGCAACTCACTTTTAGTGCATTTCATTAGTGCTGTGCGCTTCTTTTCATGAGACAAAATCCTCAATGTTTTGGTATTCTGGGTCAGGTCTGGGAGCATGCATTCGTGCCATGCAATTTTGTAGATGATGGACTTTAACTTCATTATCACTACCCTAAATATGAAACCAGAAGACATATTTAAAAGAATACAAATATAATTTTACTGTACTAATCCCCATATTTGGACTGCAACTGAGAGTATTTTCATCATGTATTTTTTTCCTGTTGATTACATTTGCAAATAATCAATGCTTAATTTAAAAAAAAATTCACAGTTTTTAAGAGCTATCTTCAGACTTATTATTTTGGCCAAACAACAAAAAGCAAAGCAGCAAATCCTCATCGATGACAAACTGTAACCAAAAAAAAAGAAGAAAAATATTTGGCACCTTTTTAATGTGTAGGAGGCAGTTTCGAATGAAGATGTCAGTAGGTCCTTTAGACAACCACAGGAGCTTGGTCAGGCCTGGTTCAATCTTTTTATCCAAGAAATAAATCCGGTCCCGGAAGAGACCCAACTCATCAGGAGTCAGTGCCTCAATGATCCTAATAAACAAACTCGTTAGAAATGCATAAAGTGGGATTTCTTCATGCAGTGAGTACTCAGGAAACACGCGAGATCTAATAACTCAACTGTTGAGAGCGTATGTGTGCATCACTCTGTCACTGCGTGTGAAATAGTCAATATTAGTGATGTAAATAAAAGTTTTTAATCATCTAACTTGGACTTGTCACATTTGCAAACAGGTAACTTGAGTTTGTGCCCTACCAACCAATCATATCGGGTATAGGAACAGTCTCACCCACTGTACAGACAATCTGAAAATACATTCAGTTTAGTGTTTCATGGATGCGTGTGTCCGACCTGTTATAGTCCTGGACCAGCTGCACCATTTTCAACCTGGTGAGTCTGAGGTCTTCACTGTGTTGGTAAATGTCACACACACTCTGGGGGATCTCAAACTTCAGTTGATCCCAGTGCTGGGTCTCAAAGAACAGGTTCAACAAGTTGCTAAACAGGAAAAGACACAATAAGAATGGCTCATCTTGATTGGATAATTACACATTCTGCTAAGGCTCGTTTGTGTTTGGCAGGTTCAGGGCAGGTCAGGTTAGGTTAGGTTATACCCACCACACTACAGAACTGCCTAGGGACCTGGATGGCAACCATCTCCACCTCCTGAAAATAGTCACCTATCTGCAGCAGCCAGGTGATATGTGGGTAACCCCTTGGCCTTTTCCACTTGCCGGGGTGCACAACACTGAGGCACCTGTGAGCTGGACTGCACCCAGATGAAATGCACCACATGGCCAAAATGTCATCACTGCTGTTCCCTCACAATGCAAGTAGTACACCTCATCTGAATTTCCCTGAGTAACCATTTGTTTGACACAAAGTCATTCTAGTGGCTCCCTAGGACCCTCCGAAGAGACCTAGTACCAAAGATATGCACTCGTCATACAATAAGACTGGAAGAACCAGGACGCTAAAGACTTGGATCTTCCACCTCCTGCAAAGGTATCAACATTGCTAAACATGTCAGTCCTGGTACCTCATGCCTTCTTAAAGCTCTTCCCAGGCATCTCTCAACCTCAAAGGCTGAGGACCCAGAGACATAAATGTCGAAATAAGTGAATCTCTCAACAAATTCAACAGTTTCATGTGGCCAATGGGCGACTTTTTGGATGTGAAACCAGACTACTCCACTTGCTGAGTGGCAAGTAACTGGGATTTAATCCTGTTCAGAATGATCCTTGCAAGCACCTTTCCTGGCACAGAGACCAGTGTAATACTCATGTAGTTGTTGCAGACAAGAGGATCACCCTTTCCTTTCCAGAGCGGGACAACAGGTCCTTTCTTCCAGTCAGTAGGGATGATACCTGTCTCCCAGGTTGAAATAAAGATTGTTTGCAACACCAGGAGAATAGCATCTCCACTCACCTGGAGGGCTTCAGCTCAAGTAACACAAATCCATGGAGCTTTCCCTGCCCTCGGATGTTTCACCACTTTTGCGATCTTAGTAATATTTGGTGGTTCACAGCTGACTGGCGGATCAGCTCTGGCACTGGAGATGTCTAACATCCTGGCAGGAGGATCAGCCTTATACAACTGCGCAAAGTAGCCAGCCCAATGGGACAGGACACCAGAGGTATATGTCAGGACTGTCAAGTCAATTGTTCATGATAGACATATTATTCTTGAAAGCAACTATGAAGGATTTGAACACTTTGGTATTGATGTTTTATGTTATGTTTATGTTTGTATAACCCACTTGTCAAAGTTGACGTCCAGCATTCCAGACTTGTCCTTGCGCCGCGCCATGAGTGGTTGGTCCAGGCTCTTGAGGCTCTGTTCCTTCACATTGTTTATCCACTCATCGTAGAGTCGCTGTATGATTGTTTCCATTATCTGGACTGTCTGGCCACAACCAAACACTGACTGCTGGTGAATGGTTGTGTCAGGCATGAAGTGAGCCATCTGTAAAACCTTGTGAGCAAAGACAAGGGTCAGCAAACAAGTAGGACATAGCGAGGGCATCACTGAAAGCCATAATAATTCACAATTCATATTCCTTGCAATCTGTAGGACAAGCATAGGATTTGTGTAGTCAGTCAGTAGATCGGTCCACAAAATTTCTGTAAGTAACTCCGTAAAAACCACTGCCTATTCAGCTCTTACAATTTGGGTTCTGATAGATACAGGAGAGGATGAGTGAACCTCCTATTTTGGGCCATGTTGAAAATTTTTAAATGAACAATGACATAACATAAAATAAAGACAGGTGTATCAAATTGCTTAAGCATTGTTGTGAATCGCAGGGTCCTTTTGGCCAATAATTAAGGTTTTACAAGCACAGACTTTTATCTTGGAATCAACAAAAATAATAATAATTTGTATGCGGAACCTGGTATGTACAAGGAAGAAGAAATAAGTTTGTATGGGGTCTAATGGACTCACCTCCATGGATGCGTCTAAGCGATTTCTGAGGACCCTCACCCACTGGACCTGATCTAATAGCTCGGTCATATGATCAGCACATGGTGGCCTCTGGCTCAACGCCTTGTTGATCATTCTGAGCTCTTTGTTGAACACGGAGTATACTTCGCTCACCTTTTGTTCTATAGTGCGCTTCATTACCTGAAAACATTAGATTGAAGAGCATGAGAGGATGAAATGTAGGGTGGGAAATGTGAAATTACACAGACTGTTATGTCATCTCTGGTTGGCTTTGCTATGTCAACAACAACTAATACATAGATAATGGTGGATGCTCTGCTATGTGTCGACCAAATGGTTTTACATCAAACTATAAACGTTTGTTTGTGTGTGTTTGTTTGTTCCACTACTACTACAATGTGCTTGAGACAATTTCCACCAAACTTGCTATGTGCATATAGGTTGACCCCAGAATTGCTCTTAAGGGGTTTGTTTTGGCAAAGGTAAAGGTCATTGGTAAAGGTCATTTTTTGAAAGGAAGCTGTACAGCCCTATCAACTATGACAGAGATTGTAATAAAATACAGTGTTTTTGCATTATAAATACAGTAGGTGCTTGCATGAATGAATGCATGTATGTATATATATATATATATATATATGCATGCAAGTGAGAGCAAGAGAGACCTTTCTTCTAAAGATTGGCTTAAAAATGTCCAGCAGGTAAACTCCGTCCTCTGTGTTCACTGTCCTAAATGCCGAATGGATCAGGTTCTGCATTATCATCTCCAGCTGGTTTACCAAAGCATAAAACCTACAATACATATGGACCATTGCACAAATGAAAACACATATGTATGCTAAACAGCTGAAACAGAAAACACATACAGACCAGACAGGGCGACATGGACCAAAAATATCTTGTTTATCTGTATCTCGTTATTTTCTATGAAGTGGGCTAAATGTTCACTTGTAAGTCAAAGCCACATGTGAGGTATTACAAGCATTTTTTATTAAAAAAGAATGTGATCAAAATAAAATGCAAAAACAGGGTTTCCTTCACTGTTTGAAAATATACAGCTGCAAAATATGCAAATGAATAGCATCTCCCTCCGATAACTTGTACCATGGCATTCAATTGGCTTCATGATTACCTGAAGCAAGTCTTTTGTGTCCCGATACTGTATTTGGAAATAAAAACCACCAGCTGTGTTGCAGACTTAACCACGCTACCACATTGGGATTTGGGTCAATAAAATTCTGGAAGTTCTGTTTTCAAAATTATAAAGCTGTAAGGTTTATAATTTATGAAGACCAAATACTGATGTAGTTTTATGTGGTGGATTGGTTAGGACAGGGATATGAAAAAATCCAGCTGATACTGGTCCAAAAAATCCCCCAAAACTAAGGCTGTCGGCGGGAGATGGAATTTCGCTCACATCTATTCAACATTTCATGACAAACTTTTAAATTCACTCTGTTACAGTACAAGTCCTTTCGAATTAGATGAAAGCTACATACAGCCTTACCTGTTGAATTCTTCAGCCCAAATCTTGCTCTCAACATCCAGGATGTCCTTTCCAGCAGAGCGCAGTGTTTGTAAGCCATAATGGAATTTCTTTTCTACATCCTGGAGGCTGTGTGTGAGCTGCAGGGACCGCCAGCCACCGAAGCAGGGCAGAGCTCTCTGCTGCCCATCCTCCCAGCGGGCAAATTGCTGCTGGCAGGCACACACCTTATAGGGACAAGAGAAGCTTTATAACCGCTGATATCCACAGGAAGCATAAGAGACATTTCTTCAAACAATCACAGTGTGTGAGTGCGATATATGAAAAGGGAAAAGCCATCAAAGTTTAACATAAATAAAATAGCGTGATGCACGTGGCAGGAGGATGATGTGTTTTTTCCCCCTTCAACTGTTGTCTGTGCTTTATTTATTCAGAAACTGGACAAGAAATGTCAATAACTGCCCTATGATGCAGGTTTGATCAAAATGAACAACATTTCATGGATCCACATTAAAATTAATGGGTGGCACCTTGGCCCATGCCCCACCCCTCCACCATGTTTCATAGAAATTGGCTCACAGCCAGGCTTGATTAAGCCTGCTGTGTTTCCTGTTCATTCAGCGGCCGCTCCAATCGGAAACCAATGTGTTGCCATACAGTTACACAATTTATGACAGTAAAGTAGTAAATTTACAAATGTGTGATCAACCTGATGGTCTACTGAAGAAAGAAAGCCATGAATGTGCTTTTATCTGGATAACTTGTACCTGGTTTGACCTAACTGCACCGCTTAAGCCTGGCTCAGCCTCTGTTTAAAATACTAAGCCAGGATGCACTGATTAGTCTAGGTCAAGACTCGCTTTTTCCCTCAGCTTGGATTTCTTAATTCTGCCTTTGTGAAATATCCCCCTGGTAACAAAACAAACAAACCAACATGGATGAAAACATTGCCTCATTGGCGGAGGTAATTAACAGAGAATAATTAACTAGAAGCCAAAGTGAGCATTCCTCTGACAGTGGAGTAATAAACGTCCATGCCATTATGATTTCCAAAAACTAAATTCAAAATTTTGTTTGTCTTTCTTGGTTGGCTGCACTTATGTGACGACTTTAATTTGATTTTTTTTTTTTATTATTTACAGTAAATCAACATTCAAGTCCAGAAATAAATTAAACACCAAAACACAACAGTTGAAACTGGAATGGTTTGGATTTGGACAGCATGTAGTATCCCAGTATGGATTACGGACCTCTCCTGGGCCCCGTCTATGTGAACATCAGCCAAGAAGAACAGTATCGTATTGAAGTATTAGAAAGTGTAGCGCTTTGTGGTGTCATAAGGCAGGGTTTTTCAAGAATGCTAGAGACACAGACAAAAAGGTTTCAAGCATAACATGATTACCATCAAAATGCTATCAGCTCTTCCTGGACCTAAACACAAGCGCCCCAAAACTTTGCTTAACTCCATTAATTACTTAATGAGGTTGTCTGTACATGTGTTAATATTTGCAAGCAGAGTGTGTGTGTGTGTGTGGGGGGGGGGGAATCACCTCAATCAGGTCCTCCAACCTCAAAACAAAGGCATCAACCAGAGCAAAAATACTGGTTTCATCCAGCACCCAATCTTTTGGAGAAAATCTTGGAAAAACAGAAAGACAAAGAGAAGGAGGGAGAATATAAGAGAAGTTGTAATGTGCCGTGTAACGCTAATAGGGAGAGGAAGAAGAAGAAGAAAGAGCAGCATAAAAAGTCAACAGATAAGTGCCTGTAAATTTAAAATGTAAATAAAAAGCAGACTGCCAACATTGAAAACCACCATTTAAAGTGATCGATAATGAAAATGATCAGTCAGTGCCATCAAATCCATTCATTGTTCCCCCACTTATTTGTTGAAAGGTGGCAGCAAGCTAATTAAGGTAGGCCAGAAGTCCCAGTCCCCGAGCCCTTCCTCATGTTCATCCTGGGGGATCCTATGGTATATATTATCTCTCTGTTCAGGGTCGTCCAATTAAACTTCATTATCTGGCTGCAAAGCAATGTGTTTTTCTGGATAACTACTGAAGGATATGTGTGTTGCACATCAGATTGTCTGCAAATAGAGGTCTCGATCTGACGGTTTGTTGGTTCATGACAGAGGTATGTGCACGAATGAATGCTGCCCTAACTTATCTTTTACAGCAACATGTTTCTGCTTTATATTTCACAACAACATTGTTGGCTGCAGTTTATGTGATGTTTAAAAACACAATGTGTAGGGAACGCAGAAGGACTTTTTAATGATGATCACAAAAATTACCATTAGCTGGTAATAAAATTTAATTTCCAAAGTTATTTGTGTTACTGAGGAGAATAGCACAAGATAAAAACAATCACTATTTTAACAAGATTTCTAAATAAACCCCATAGATTATTCCCCAGACATGGCATGAGCCTCAGGTCACATGACACAGAGGCTTTCATAGCCTCAAGATGATCTTTTTTTTAAAACATTTATTTCAATACATGCATGTTTTAATTTAGGGCTTCGCTGACTTTAAAGGGAACTTTAAATACCCAGATAAAGTTCTCTGACCATGACCAAGATTTTGCCTACTTGTGAACCTGCACAGCATGTACATAAATCTCCTTCCAGGCCTTGCAGCAGTGGATACAGTCGTGGAGGTTTTTCTTGCTGGAGATCACGTAGCCCTCAAAGATTTTGTCCAGAGAGATGCTTCGTAAGCACAAGTGGATGATCTCATTTGTCATCTGCGATACGACAACAAACAAAAGTCTTACACCCCTGCATAGCTGTTATATATAATAAAGTGACAACAAAACTATAGCACCACAGTATCAATTTGATTGTGAATCTGATGAACTTTCTCATATCCTTTGGGGACAATTGGTCAGAACTTTGGAGTTCATTAGAAACACATTAACTCTAGAATAATTTATCTTTTTAATGGAGGAACTAGAGACGTGTGATCAAGCTCACAAAATGATACACCTCCGATCTGCCATACTAGTTGCTATCACGTATTATACATCAGTGGCAGTAAATCTTTTGTGATGAAATACCTGAATTAACAAATTGGTCAACCTCTGTAAATGTAATTGACAAATAGGATGTATTAAAAATCCAATTATCCCCCCTTGAAGATGTTGGGCCAGAATTACTTTCCTTCATGTACATCTTCACATGGTGTGCTACCATTGTGTGAAGTTTCCTTGAAATCTATGAAGCAGTTTAGGAGGAGTTGCACTTATGAGGTCAATAACATATGAAGCATAAATTAAACAAGACAGTCGACAGACAGAGAGATATAAGTTGCCGTTGAAACTCCCTCCCAATAACGCCTGTTTCACACCAGACAGCTAGATTGCTGAAGGCAGAAAGGCAGGAAAAAAGGTATAAAACTGTGTGATTCTTTAATGTGAACTCTGCGATGGTTTTGTTATGACGTACGAACAGCGACTTATTAAGATGATTGCTGTACAGTGCCTCAATTAGTGCTGCTTATTTGTGGCCCATGGCCATGTTTGGCCTGGCCTCCCTTTTGTTTTTAGCTGATTGAGCAGGCTGCCTGGAGTTAAACTTTCAAGAAAAAAAGTGGGTGCACAGTGATGACTGAGGAGATTCTGCCAATAAACATGCGCATTACATTTTGCTTATACCCACATATATTGTTTGCACCCATGCAGTTGGCAGTGGGGAGGTTAACGACGATGTACCTATTTGAGTGATCCTAGTCTTTGGGTATTATTTGATATGCTGGTGTGATTTTTCTGTGAATAATGTATTTTTCTGTGAAATGTATAATTTTACCTATGATAAAGCTTTGCAAGACAATGGTAGGATTACATAAAGAATGAGCACATCAATTTATTCCCCTTGGAATAATGATCTTAAATTGAAGCCAAACGTGTCAGGAAATGCCACAAACGGCTGTTGGGATAATCAAAATCTAGGGATGTATGATTATCTTGGGAAAACATCAGCATCAGCTGATAAAAGCTTAAAAAGTTAATTATCGTCATCAGTTACACAAAAAAGCCACTTTCAAAAAAGGAATTTCTGCCTTTACTGCATGTAAAAGATATTTTCAGAGTATCATAGCCTAGAAGTAGGATGTATATCAGAGAGAGCAAGAGAGAGACACAGTCCTCTGACACAGAATATATTACACACACACAGTATACTGTGTGTGTGTAATATATTCTGTGTCAGAGTGATGAAAGTTGTACAAAAGAAAGCGACAACAACAGAGTTTAAAGTGTGCAATCTCTTTAAAGTATGACGGTACACATGCGTGCACCTTGCAGAAGAGAGCAGTGATCCTCTCGGTGGTGTTGTAGTGGGGGGATTTGATCCTGATGATGCGGATGAGGCTGACAATGTGTTTGAGCTTGGGAGCTGCCTGGCTCGGACTGAGCTGAGCGAGCTCCTCACAGGGCTCCTTCAGTATGGACAGGAAAGACACGTTGGACCGGGCTACCTCATAGCAATCCTGGGCAAACGCACAAAAGAAACACGATGCTGATAACACCAAAGGATTCTGTGTCAACTACAACGTTGTAACTGTCTTGCTAGATGGCAGTTCTATAAGGCTAGTATCTCACGGAGCGGAGAAAGCAGAAGAACGTAGCGATTTTTGGATTAGCCGCTTTTCTTACAAACGTTGGCGAAAATCAGGGCTCACGTCTTGTCATGAGCGCCATTTTTCTGTCCGACATGCTGCTGCCCTTGAGGTAAGAATCGCTTTGTCTGGCTGCCGCTGCAGCTTTTGATTGTGTTCACTATGTGGCGAACCAAGAATAACTTCAGCGACACGTTTTACAACCGTTTGCCAATGCTTACAACTGTTTGCAGAAAAATACATACCCAAAGAAATTTTGGACGTGTTCAAAATTTCTGTGCGACAACAAAAACTGTTTCCGACCCTAAAAACTGTGAGAACTGTTTTGCAACCTTTCACGAACCCTGACGAAACCCAAAAATCGTAATGTTCGTCAACATTCACCGCTCCGTGAGATACGGGCTTAAACAGACATGTTTCGTACTTCTTCAGAATAAAATGGCCTATTTTACGTTAATAGTGATGTGTTCTCTGAAATACAAACACGGTTTGCTATTATAGATAGCCACACTTGATTAATGTAGCTGATTTTTAATAAGACTTTAATTTAAAGGCTGAAATTAATGGTCGATTTTTAGAACTTGATTTTCGACTTCTCAAGGACTTGCATATTCTACCTGTATTTCCTTGGTCAGTTTGCAGAAGCGCTCTAAATAGATCGACCTGGAGAGCTGCAGGATGCTCTTGATGTGCCTGACATGTGGGCTTTGAACCTGCTGGCTCATGTCTAACAGCCTGGCAGAGCGTTTCGTCCAAAAGTCTATCTCCTCCAGGGGACTTCCGGTGACGCTCACCATTTCCTGGGCATTCAGGA
>OMMV01122919.1:2316-12607 GCA_900302635.1 Chatrabus melanurus
CAAAGTCAAGAAAATTGGCCAAACGTCAGCAAACTCACATTACCGGAGTTTGGTAGCGAACCTCAAATGCAGCACGTTGTTCCACAACATGGTGCTAGCGGAGCTGGGCGTTAGCAAGTGCTCCATTAGAACAAGCGGGACTTTTGCTAACATGGCAACGTGCGGGAGAGGGTTCGACACACCGCTGTCCAGTGATTCTGAGCAGGCAGGGCGAAGCAGCACCCAGCGTAGACGATCGCACCAGGAAACTTCGGCTAGCAGAGGCTAGCCGATGCTAACGGAGGCTAACTTGGTCGTAGCGGAGATGAATTTTCTCTAACGATCTCCAACGTAGCCAGAAATACGTCAGTAAATGGTGAGGAATTTTAAACATGTTGAAATTTTTGGACGCGGTCGACGTTCAGAGGACGGCGGAGCCCGGCGGAGCCCGGCGGCGGCTAGCGGCGACTAGCATACACTGACGTTTGCAAGTAAGTTTGTCTACGTTGGCCCTAACATCTAGGTGTGACTGCGCCTGAAACATGTAACCGAAGTCAATTCTAAGAATATGTCATTTGTGACCGCCGAGTTAAACATGGACGCCTGCAAGAAAGCATACATTTTTATGCTAACATTTTGTTCAAGCGCATTCATTTTTTTAAATTTTTTTGGGGGGGAAATACCACTCATGGCATTTATTTTTGTGTGGCGTCCTCAAACTGAATTTGTGTTGAAAAAATTTGAGAAGAGTACAAACTACTGTTCGTAATGAAGCTAGCTAGGTTAGCTAGGTAGTTAGATTAGCTATTGTTAAATGCACACAAAATCCTTGGTTCTTGCTATTTTACATGTCTGTTAACTTAAAAAAAAAAAGGTTATTCTGACTTTAAAATGCTATTTGAGGGTGCTATTTCGCTATGTTTTCCTTACCGGGAAACTAGGAAGTCTGATCTATGAATATACAATTTGTGTCTTATGTGTGAGGAATAACAATTAAACAAGGATGCTTGCAAAAAATCTTCGAATCTTTTTTATTATTATTTGTATTGTGTTCAGGCTTATAAATTTGTTGATAAAAATCGAATACACAGCATTAGTTTTGTTTGCGGTATCATCAAACTGCACCGGCGTTAAAGGCATCATTGAACAGCCGTCAGCTGCAACTATTCTTGTTGCAACAAGCTTATCAGTGAAATTTCTGGCTAGGTTGGCTATTTGTAATTAATGTGCGAGCCACTCCTCCATAATCTTTTGAGTGTAAAACAATGCCCCAAATCTTCGGGATTTTTTTTCTTGTTGTTTGTATGTTTTTTTTCTGTTCTGGATATTTGTGTTAATTAAAAACAAATTTAAAAAATTTAGACATGATAGAAACCAGTATTTGAGAACTGCTGTTTTGTCAACATTGTCACCCGTTTTCACTCTCAAAGCACTCTATTGTATTGGTCAGGCTTTTTGGAGGCTTTCTTGGTTTTCTACAGAAAATAGAGAATATCTTAACTTCAATAGTGTTGTTGGTGCAAGGAATGGTAATGTTTAAAATAGCGTTTGTCCACCTTGAGTTCAGAAACCATACCCAGGTTTCCTAGAATGAATTCTGACTTTAGGGTGCATTTTATTTGACTTTTTCAACAAGGAAGCTGACAGTCCTGAGATCTAACTTTTAAGAAACATATTACCAGGTTTGAATTGTTCAACTTGAAAAATATATAAAATAAATTCGAAAGTGCTCCAATGCTTCTGAAATTTCTCTAATTGCCGTGGTGTCATTCCATGAGTGGGTCAAAAGACAATTTGTAATTGTTGCGGATAATTATGTGAGGAAATGATATCGCCTCCGTTGAGCAAAGCTGGGTGGTTTAAGATTTCTGCAGCCAGTCTTGTTGCAGTCATTATGGACTTGCACATCAAGATGTCCCCTTGACCTTAGTGACAGACTTGAGGACTGGCCCCCACGTTATAATCTACAGGCTTGATTTCCCATGTCAGGGGCAGAACTCTAAATGGATTTTTAATCCTAAACTAACCATGCTGCACATTGCATATAGTGTTCAGGTGAAAAGTTCTTTCCACCACACTATTATATTAAGGCAAGTCAGGTCTGTAACCTGAATCACTGCAAAAATAATGCGCTAAGCTCCCGGTACTGTATAGGCGTTACACCGCAACAATGTGTTTCTTTCTTTCTCTTGATGCCAAGGAGTCCTCTTTGATGCAGCTCTGAAATGACTGAGCGCCACAGGCTATTTTCTCCCTGTTCACTGAACTCAATAGCCGGTCTGTCTGGCCTGTTTGTTTTCGGCTAATTGCCTCAAGATCTAATAAGTTAGTGATGATGTACGTCGAGTCACCTGTGACCCCTGCCAAAAGAAATATTTTGTCGCACTAAAAGTCAGCCAGAGAAGAAGTAGGGTTTATGGGACTGAATTTTTTGAGCTCCCAAAGTTCAAATGTTTTGGGTCAGTGTGTGTTAAAGTAAGGTCATGACAGCCCTGTAATTACAATATTATGCAAGGCATTTAGGAGGAGAATAGAGGAACTAACAACCTTTCAATCAAGACAGAGACGGCAATGCACTTTGCATTTCTAGACTCACTGTAAAAGTTTAAAAAAAAAACACTGGAATATTATACAGTAAGCAAGCACACTAGTATTTCAACACCAATATATTTTTAACTTTTGCAATTTTATACTGCTTAAATAATGACTTATTCAAACTTGAAATGAAATAGTCTGATATTTTGAAATATGTTTTTGTATTTTTTTTTTGTTTTTGTAGGTCGTAATTATCAAAATTATAATAAAAAACTTGAAACATTTTAGTTTGTATGTAATGATTTTAGACCATATATAATTTCCACTTTGTGAAATAACTGGCAAAAAATATTGAACTTTTTCACTATACACTCATTTTTTGAGATGTACTTGTAGTTTATACTATCGACAGCCTAAAGTTATTGAGTTATTCTAGTTTTTACTGGGGTCAAAAATGAAAATTGCTCCTGTTTTGTTAAAAAAAAGTTAATTATTTTTTGAGCTAATAGTATATAATAAGGGATAGTTTTGACCTTTTTGAATGCTTGGTCACCAATGTAAAGGGCAAACAAGTTCAACATCCATTGAGTCTACGACCTATAACATATTCTGCCACATAGCATGATAACTAAGTACAACAGAAGGTGCAAACTATTTTTTAAATTCTATTTCCTCAACCAATAATTTGCATAAATTTTACCAAAACTGGAGCAGCATTCATTTTTGATCCTTGTACAAGCTAAAATTAGCCTTTATCACTGCGTTTGCTGTTTTTACCCCATAACTCAATAACTTTAGGCTGCAGGTAGTACAAATGATAATTTTGGAACCTTCATGATGAGACAAATAATGTGTACTTGACAACATGATCGCAGTATTTTTAAATTTTGACCCCGGCGTAATCCTTAATTGACCCCCTAAGTGGCTATAGCTGCCACTCTAGGAAGGTTATCATAGGTTATCGTTTTTGTGGAGGCCGTGGTATACTGAGACTAGATTGTAAATGCTGCTTTGCCATTTTAGGTGGTACAGAATAGGTCAAAAGTTCAACTTTAATTGTGCAGTGCGCTGACCACATAGTCTGAGAAATCCACTGAATTCCAGGAAAGAAGACGGAGACAGCATGAAGACTGCAAGAATGTGATCATTTGAACACTTTAAGGACTAAAATATTATACTTTTTCTTCCAATGATAAATAGAATGCATACGTCTTTTTACTTTTTGATTGAGAAAATGAAAAATGAAAAGGTACAATAACTGAATATATTGGTTCATCAAAACTATGGTAGCATACATGCATACATCAATATATGCAGTAGTCCTGCATTTATGTTTTAAACGTGTGGCTAATCACTTTAACTGGCATTAATAGCTGCTTATGAGGACGATATTTACTATAAGAATAATTCTAAGGTCGCTGCACTTGACCACGCATGTCTCATGCATTTTGATTGGATATATTTCTGTGGGGTTATTTACCTTTTCCCCAGTGAAGTATCTATGATACCCCTCCTCCTCCTCTTTTATTTTCTGAACGACAGACAGCAGTCCAAGCCAAAAAGCCATTTCACCTGCATTAATACACAATGAATAATTTATGATTCCCAATTATTTGGTATCATTTATGCAGAGAGTGTCACACAAGGCATACATAAAGCATTAAGGATGGTTAACCCATAAAGGAATGGCAGACTGGGAGAAGAGTGGAAGGTCACACCTGAAAGTCAGGATCGGATGCTTTTTGTGTGGGATTTTTTTTCCCCCCTTCTCCCTCTTGTGTTCACATCATTTCACACTGGGAAACGTGCCACACTGACCTGCGAATATTATGGTCTGCTATATGTGATAACTAGAATATGAGCATAACATCAGGGTTGTTGGTTGTTCTGGCGAAGTAAGTCTACAAATGTGACGAAACAATGCGTTTCTTAAAGTTACACCAAAACAGCAGAGCATCTCTAACTCCTGTGATGTGAGATATTTACAAGGGAAACAAGATTTTGCACGGGACTTTTGTGGCAGCAACAATTTGATTGGACAGTGGGAATAAGTGCAGAACAGAGAAGCACGAGGTTCTGAAGAGGCTACAACCCTCAAGAAAATCATAAATATATTACAACATTTGGATGACAAGAAAAGGTTTTTGAACTACAGTACTGTGTAAAAGTTTTAGGCATATTAAATGTGTCTAATGTGTCTTTTAAATAAAGAGGAGCTGTTAAATAGTTCATATTTATGAAAAATATGTAAAATGTCTGATTACAGCTCACCTTTAAAAATAATTAATAATTTCTTTTTGGTGATAAAATGACAATTTGTTTGAGGGTGTCTATTCAAATTTATAAGAAAATCAGGTTTTTTAAAATAATTTTATTATTGATTGATCAGCAACTGTCTTTGTGTTGTCAAGTACTAGGAAGTACAGCCACAAGGAAATCAACATTTTTGTGTGTTTTTGCTTCTTTTTAAAATGAGGTTTGTAAATCAGTAATTGATTGGTTACTTTAATGAAAAAGAAAACCTAATAATCTCATATTTGATTTATGTAGCTTTTTTTAGGTGGGCGGGGATTTCACATGATTTTCTGTTGACGATGATGCCTGGGGGCATTTGTTTGTTTTTAATTTTTTTTCCCCAATGGAGTGCCTAAAACCTTTGCACAGTACTGTATACCTATAAAAGTATATTTTTTTGACTACATGTTCAACATGCATAGCAATAGAATCAAAACATGGATACATGGTATGAACATGAACTTTATTTTTTAATGTGGCTTTAAAATTAACACTAACAAAGTGAATATTCTTTTTAGGAAGGAAAAAAACATTGTCGAAAACAGATTCAAGATAGATTGGAGAAAAAATGTTTAGTGAATTCATTTTTGAACTAACATGGATACAAACATGGATACAAGGTATGAACATGAACTTTATTTTTAAATGGTTTTAACATTAACAGTAACAAAGAGAATCTTCTTATCAGGAATTTAAAAAAAAAATGGTGTCAAAAACAACAAATTCAAGTTATATTGGAGAAAAAATTGTTTTTTTAAATCTATGAATTGTTTTTGAATTTATTTTTGGACATCTTTTTGTACATCTAGAACCTACTTTACACTGTAGTGTAAATAAATTCTAAATCTCATTGCTTAGCTGGACTGATGTAGTACTCAATTTTGCTGTGATCTCCTTATCTAAACAAATGCAATTATAGCTCGGTTAGAGATGGTGCTTCCCAGGAGATGGACCGTACCCCCTTGTCGGCAACTATCTCCCCGACTAATCCTGTCTTAGTCGGGTCTCTGTTAACAGGGATAAGGCATCGGCCTGGTATCCTAGGCTAGTAAGCTAAAGCTTATGTACAAAATTCTATTCAAGAGGCACCGCCTGCAGCTGTTGGAACTGCATAGATGTCCATATCATTCAGCCAGCCTAAATACGGAGGAATTTAGCCGTGGCTAAATCTTGGAGACTGACGTGGACATGTTCGCTGATAAGCAATGGGCGCCTACGCAGGAGTCTTATTTGGAATCAAATTGATGCGTTATAGGGTCTGGAACGTGCAGATCTGGTCTTTTCCAATGACAAATCCATAAATTCTCCAGCAAACATGCCCTTAGTGTTGGAATCCTCTCCGCCTTGCCCATGCTTTACTCTGCTACCAATCATGATGCTCATTCAAGCTTTGTTTTATATTACGGAAGCCTCGGCATCAACAGAGCTTACAGCAATAATTCTGCAGTATGTTGCAATGTGTGCTCACCGATGGTCGGGCCTTTTTGTTTCTTGAGGTTTTTGCTTCAACCTGCTAACCACCAGTGACCATATCAGTGTTCATTCAACTCTCCACAGGTGCTATCTAACTCCTTAAATGTGTAATTTTAACTCTGTCTATGAGCTGAGTGAACTAAATGAGAAAAAATGATTTGTTGTAGCACATGCGCGTTTTTTAATGGTGGTGCTTTGGCGGTGCTGTTGCTTCATAACCAGAAGGTTGTGGGTTCAAGCCTAATCTGATGCCCTTTTTTATGTGGTGTTCTCACAGTCAATGTCCAAGTAATTCCAATTTTGAATTCAAACAGTGTTAAAGTACTCTGTACAGTACTGAAAATTAGACTGTTGGATCTTAAAGATTTGAACTCTGGCAAAGTTTTGAATATTTAACTTTTCTGATCATGTTAATTTAACTCTGGAAAGTGTGAAGCCATATAGACATTGAAAAGGGTGTTCATATCAACACTGTCAGAGTCTCATCTTTTCACTCTGTGCGAGACCTCCATGCTCACCAGTGAGGTGAGATGACAGCTAGATATCTTTGGTTCTAAGCGTCTTGGGACAGCCCTTGACTACCACTGGAAATACTTTGTATAAAAGTTCCTTAAAGCATACCAGCTTAGGCTTATGACATGCATCATGATGGAGCACCAGCATGATCCATCAAGTATGCACGTTGTGTCTGATAACCCAAGTTATTGGAACAGGACAAGAGAACACATATATATGTCATGGTTGCAATAGATAGATGGTGACTTTCAGAAGAAAAGGATGGACAGTGGATGTGCCAGGATAGTCACCACTCAAAGCCTAAAGCAATTCAGTGAGGTGATTGTGCAATAGCAATGTGCAACACCAGGCCATGCTTCCATCGCTGTTGTGGTTTTCACGCGCCCACATCCTTTAAATTGCAAATTGTGCTCATCTGTGCGCCCGATGGACATGTTGGTCAAAAACTGAGGTGTAGTCAGATGTAGTGCTGTTGCATTGGTATCATGTGGAAGCAGTAAGTAATTATTCCACAGACCACCGAATATGGAATAAAGTCAAGAACAGTGCATTTGTGGTATTTGAAGGGTGCAATATTCAGAAGCACATTATATAAGCAGGTTCACGATGCATGAACACCCTGCACACAATTAAACTAAATTGTAAACAACCATTAAATAAAATAAAAGTAAGTATTCAAATACATAAAAACTTCACCCTGCTGCTTCACCTCAGGGAGCTTAGGTGGCCTCTGCCTGCTGGTTTGCTCTGACACATTGGCAAAGATCCGTTAACTCGCCAGAAAACCTCTCACTTGAGTCCACTTTCTCAATGGCACACTGACTCTTAAGGAGATGACACATGGCACTCTGAATGGCTTATTTCACATTATGCCCAAACAATGCCCATGACTAATTTAGAGAATAAACCCAACCCCTTTGCACCCAGTGCCCCATTTTGCGCTCAGGTAATTGATTCATTCATTCATTTTCTATACCCGCTTGCTCCAATTAAGGGTCACAGGGGTGTAGGAGCCTATCCCAGCAGTCACTGGGTGAGAGGCGGGGACAAACACATTCACACTTTCACTCACACTTACGGTCAATTTAGAGTCACCAATTCACCTAATCTGCATGTCTTTGGAAGTGGGAGGAAGTCGGAGCACCCGGAGCGAACCCATGCAAACATGGGGAGAACATACATACTCCACACAGAAAAAAACGGGTCAGAAGTGAACCTGGGACTTGTTGTGAGGCAACAGTGCTAACCACTAAGCCACCGTGCCGCCGCACTCAGGTGATGCATCCTCTAAATAGCAAAAAGGAATTCAACATGTCCAAAATCCATTTGAGCTTTGTGTTTTAGACCACTATAGCTTTGCGGCAGCAAGATACCCACCTTCCTACACAACTTGAAAATCCCGTGATTGGTTGTGGGAGAAATGGTTGTGGCATATATACTTAGTTTATTCGAACAAATTTAACATGCATGGGAACCTGTGATTATTCACCAACCTATCAGTATATCAAATTACAACATGGATGTGCTATTTCCTCCTATTCATGAATGTGTAGGCAGATTTTTCCTTCCCAAAAGTTATCACCATTCTAAATCAAGCGATCAAAATTTAAAAAAAAAAGTTTAAATGTGTCTGCAGATTTCATAACTCTTCCGTGTTGGTTCATTTATGTCTGTGTGACAAACAGTCGGAGATGTCTCAGTGATGACCTTCCCAAACCTCATTCAACTTGTGGTGTGAACAAAATACTTCTCAGTTTCACACATTTGGATGGATTAAGCTTTTAACACTTGGTGAAATCCAGCACTTATCCCACAAACACTTGTGAAGTGATTGTGACAGTGGATCTATATTAAGTGTGACTGGGCAAGGGGCACAAGACCGGAAAAGGCAGCACATCTGTTCGTTGGCATTTTCACTTTGAGCAATACTCTCACGTTGTGCTTTTCAAAGACAACGGCCAGCTTCCCGCAAAAGTCCAAACAAAACTGCAGTAGCAAATCAACATGTAACTTAAAACTGCAATGTTGAGACTCCGCGCTTCGATACTGCAGTCCCAGATGCTCCGTATTTGTTCAAAGGCACGTAAACTGATCTCACTTCCCACGTTGAAGGCAGTTTTAATGTACCGCAACAAACAGCGGAAGCTTTGTATGTTTGTCGCTCTTATCCCTGCATATTTTTTCCACATGCTCCAAGCCATATTAATATCACAGCACTTTGATGGCAGGATGATGCACAAATATTACTGATAAACAGAGATATGGAGCATACGACATGCCGGCTGTATTTGTTGATATGTGACCTTCATTTGGGGTTTGGTAAATAATAACACTAAGGGTTAATGGATTTCATAGGCACTCCAGTCTCACTGCTGCAGTCACCTGATGCAACAGTACATGCAACCTTGCCCTCGAGGAAATGAGAGAACTCTGTCAATCACCCAGAGCTTCCTGCTGTAAGCTCCAGATACATATGGGTCCACAAACACATTTAAATATATTCTTTCCATTTGTCATGCTATGCAACCAGAACCTTCAGACATTTTGTTGATTGATTTGATGTAGATCCTTAAGATATTCACCACGGGCTCAACCTTCACTATCACACATGTTAAATGATCCACAGAGAATGGGGCAACCTAAAATTTTCCAACAGAGAAGCTCACTGAAGGTACATCTAAAATGACGGTGTATTCTTGTTACATTACACATAAGCTGTAATTTTACTGCTGTTTTTTATGTGAATGTTTATTTTCTTTACATCTACTGGATAGGAGATGCTGCATTTCTAACTTATAACCAGTTGTAAGCTTATGACACCAGTGTGCAGTGGTATTGCATGTGGGGTCATTATTTTCGGTCCTGTGTGTCAATCCGTCTGTCTTTGTGTGAACAGAATAACTAGAAGAGTTTTGATCCAATTTGGACCAAACTTGGTGGAATGCTTGAAGGTCACCCAGGGACAAAGTAATATTATGTGAAGAAAAACAAGTTAAAAGTTAAGATCACAAGACAAGGTCAAATTTTGGGACCAATGGTGATATATAAGTAATATTAAGAATGGCTATTTCAAATTGG
The DNA here is from genome assembly GCA_900302635.1 of Chatrabus melanurus. Classification (NCBI taxonomy): domain Eukaryota; kingdom Metazoa; phylum Chordata; class Actinopteri; order Batrachoidiformes; family Batrachoididae; genus Chatrabus; species Chatrabus melanurus. Next base: position 12,193 of record OMMV01122919.1, read on the forward strand.
TCAAAGATATAACTATGGTTACTGTTAAACACTAATATGAAGTCAGATATCATCTTTCTATTGGCGACCTTGACCTTTGACCTAGAGTGACCTTGAAAGGGCAAACTCAAGGTCATAACTATTTTTCTCAAACAGTTCTTAATATGCACTTAATATGCCTTTTAGGTGAGAAAACTGCATACTTTGTTTCAGGTGCTTCCTCTTTATTCATTTTTACTTAATCAGGTTTTTATTGTTTTTACAAAATAATCATCAGCAATGACAGCTGTCTTTATTTTGTCATCTAGAATGCAGTAAAGCCAAATGAAATTTTATATACATACATACATACCGTAAAATCCCGTGTAAAAGGCGCACCTGTTTATAAGGCGCACACCGACTTTGGGGCGTGTCCAAAAAAAAAAAATCTTCCTCC
>OMMV01122920.1:0-13896 GCA_900302635.1 Chatrabus melanurus
GACATAAATAAATTATCACTAAATATCAGCAAAACCAAATTCATTGTCTTTGGAAATAAAAGAAATCTTACACCACTTAACCTATCCATTAATAACATTGAAATAGAACAAGTCAATGACTGCAAATTTCTTGGCATCATTCTTGATAATAAACTTAACTGGAAGCCTCATATTGACTATTTAAAAAACAAAGATATCCAAAATAATTGCAATCTTATATAAAATGAAAGGGATCATTAACAAAAATTCTCTTCAATTATTGTACCGTTCCCTTCTACTGCCGCACCTTAATTATTGTGTGGAAGTGTGGGGAAGTACATATAAAACAATCATCCAACCAATTTTCATACTTCAAAAGAAAGCTATAAGAATTGTCAATTATTCTGAATATTACGCATCAACAAACCCTCTATTCATTCACAACCACACCCTAAAAGTGGAAGACTTGGTCAACCACAACATTGCCACTATAATGTACAAGGCACACAAATTAATTCCACCATACATGCAGGAGCTGTTCAAACCAAGAGAGAGCCAGTACAAACTCAGGGGAACTGGTTTATTCAAAAAAACAAAACAAATGCCAGAACCAACATCAAAGGACGTTGTATATCTGTCACAGGGGTAAACTTATGGAATACATTGGAAGATGAATTAAAAGCTTGTAACTCTCTGGGGAAATTCAAGAAAATGTACTGTGTCCTATGTAAGTCAGACACATGCTGTGTTTTGAGAACTACAAACAAAACAGAACTGTTTGTAGTTCTCACATGGACTATTCTAAGTATGGGTTTATACTTGTTTTCTTTTTGTTTTCTTACATGTCTTGTTTACATGCTGTTTAGTTTCTGTTTTCTGATATGAAATTTTATTTAAAAGTTTAATAAGGTGGGCACAATAAGCCTTGGCTTCAGCCCAAACCTTTTCGGTCATAAGCATGACTTTGTTGTGAAATGAATGGTTTGCTTAGTATAGACTCTAGTATAGAGCTAGAGACATACTTCAAACATTGCTATGTTAAGCTTTAAATCTTAAAATTTCCTATTGGTACATTTAAAGTGCAGATGCTGCTTTTGAAGATGAGCATTAGTATTAGTACGAGTCATATCTGTGAAACCAGTTAACGTCTGAAAAATCATGGTCTTTTATACATGTATTAGCAGGAGGTCCACACCACCTTCATTCCTTCAATGCAGGGTCTGATATGCAGCTGCCCCTGTCATGATTGATGATTTGTCCTGCCTCGCAAGCCTAACCAATGCCAATGTTAGAGAAAACACAAAGTTAGAGATCATACATAGGCCCAAATGAGGTATTATTGGCTTTTTGCCAACTGAATTATACATGGTTCTTATGCCAGTCTCAATTTTAAATAATTGGCAATTTAATAAAATCATACTGTCACTTATGAGAAAATCAGTAAATGTTACTAACCCATATTGCAGTTCTACTGATTTCTTTAAAACATTAAAATACATACATCCAGTAAATGCAGAATAATAAAAATTGTTAGATGTCTCATGGCAGTTGGACATTATAACCCAATGAACTGGCTATGCTAGCCGGGTACCAGCGAGTTTACGTTATTCAGTTTACTTTTGCAAGCCCCAGACAATAAAAACATTTACAGAATGAACAATAGAAAGCGCCAACAGGCCTCTGTCCACTGCAAAATGTGTAGCATCTCGCTGTCTTTTCATGTCAATAAATCCAGGGTTTGAGTCCCGTGATCTGTTTTTTTTTTCTCCACTGGTTACAGTTATCTAACTGTTACAGTAAAGAATGCAGAGCAGGTAGCTATGTGGGATAAGGAGTTGGGCTACAATATGTAGACCAGGGTTCGATTCCCAGTCAAAATACCTGTTTGTGTCCTTGGACAAGACACTTCACTTTCATAGTTCCAGTCCACCCAACTGTAAATGGGTACCACTCTTGGCTGTTGAAGTAATCTGTGATGGATTGGCATCCCATCCAGGAGGAGACGTAGGCTCTCATCCGCTTCACGCTACGGAATCTGGGAAATGAGCACCGGCACCAGTGGGCCTCAGGGCCTGTATAGATAAAAGGAAATGCCACTCTCGCAATGTCAAAGAAATTTGGGGAAAAATATAAAAGAAAAAAACTTAGTCAGATACAGATCACCACAAAATTTGCTTGACTTTTCCAAAAAGGCAAAGGTAACAAATTCAGTAGAATCTTAGCTTTTGCTTCAAACTTATTTTATTTTTAAAAGCACAAAACACTGTTGATGTGTTATTTTAAAAAAATAAGTAGAAAGTTTAATTATTTCGACAATCTGAGGTATTATGTGGAGACACAAGACAAAAAAACACAAAATGAACTGAAGCCAATTAAAGGAATCCATTAGTTGTCTGGTTAAAAATGTTAATTATTGTTGTATTTCATTAAATACATTTAATTTAATTAAATACGGTTATACTCCATTGTTACAGTTCAGAAGCAGGAGTCTCGACATTTCTTACTGCTGTATGTGTGTAGCTGTCCACTCCTGTAAATCTTTCTTCAGCCTTCAGTGTCAGATCTGAATGTGTAACCAGACAAGAAACCACAATCACTGGGGAGAAAGTCACTTCCCTGTCCCTGTCACTCGATCTGTCACACTTACATTCTCTCTCTCTCACTCGTCTGCACACACAGGCTGTCATTGTGTCCCAGGTCAGGACTGGGGCACATTTTTGGCTCCTCTGTTATATTCACAGTGGAGAAGAGGTTGAGTGGCGACTGTCCGTTCCTTTCAAACCATCACTTATTTCTTCTCTCCCTTTCTCATACATCTTTCTTTTTGCATTGCAGAGTATCTGTTTTTTCAGTGTCGGCAAGAGAGCTTACAACATACAGTAACACCAGTCTGGACCGTGATGTCCAACAGCACCTTAGTCCTGCTGTTTTCAAACACCTTTGCTGGTGTTCCTCACTTGGACTGTGGAGCTTCCCATCCATATTTGGCACAGATGTTCCTATAGACTATCCCAGCTACTTGGTTGTGTCCCAGCTTGCATCTTGCACCCTGCCACTATGTGCTGGACTGTCTCATGGGTGTTTTTGCACAGCCTCCACCTCTTCTCGTGTCTGCTCTGGTAGACCCCTGTCTCTGTGGAGCTGGTGCTCCGGGTCTGTTCTTGTGCTGTCGTGATCAGAGTTTCTGCACAGTTCTTTCTAGCCATTGGTAGGATTTCTTCATGCCAGCCACCCCCTTCATCTGCTGGTAGTACATCCCATAGAGAGGCTTGGTCTTCCACAATGTTACCCTCTGTCTCCTGCTGTTGATTGTACTCACCTAGTGATATGCCCATGGGGGATTCTTGATGTGCTCCTGGATGCTCCTTGTTATAACCCCCACACGCAAAAATATGGGCAGGAATATAGGAATCACCCTGCCCATGCCTCTGTCTATTTGTGCATGAGTCTTGTAAAGCGCAACTCCTCCTTAACTGTTTCATGGATTTAAATGAAACGTCATACCGTGGTAGCACACCATATGAAGATGTGCATGAAGTAAAATAACCCGGTCCAACATCTTCAAGAGAAGACAATTGGAATGTTGTGTTTAATTGATGCATCACATGATACTGACCTCATAAGCGCAACTACTACTCCTAAACTGCTCTATGGATTTCAGCGAAACCTCACACAGTGGTAGCACACAATGTGAGAATGTGCATGAAGGAAAATAATTCTGGCCTAACATCCTCAAGTGGCGATAAGTATACTTTTGTTGTTTGTTTTTTTTTAAACATCATATTTGTGAATTACAGAGTGCAGCCATTCCACTCTGTGCACACCTGATCCTGTCGGATCTCAGAAGTTAAGCAGAGTAGGTCCTGATACGTACTTGGCTGGGAGGCTACTTGGGAAGACCAGGATTGGTACACATGTTTCTCCAACTGGAGCTGCATCAGGAAGGGCATCCAACATAAAACTTGTGCCAAATCCTCATACGAATCTCTACCGGATCCGCTATGGCGACCTCGAGCAATGGGGGCAAGCCGAAAGCAAAAATTAAAAAAAATTTGTCAATTACAGAGTTTGACCAGTTTGTTAATTCAGGTATTTCATTAGACAAGATTTACCACCACAGCTATATAATACATGCAAGTAAGTAGTGTGGCAGAGCAGAGATTATCATTTTGTGAGCTTGCTCACAAATGTCTAATTTTATTATAGTGGCTTTAATGCTTCCGACCCTTCCGCCCACCTCTTCTCTGAATTGTACAGTCTCAGGGTGCTGGACATCAGGTGGCTCCCTCCATACATTGTGAGAAATTTATGTTTTGACATTTGTGACATCTATTTCTTCTTGTGCCAGTTTCTTATTCCAGGTGGGTTTTTGATGACTGGGAGGGCGTACATGTTGATGCCTTGGAGCTTATTTCTGTAATTAAGCTGGTTTCTTAGTACCTTCCTTAATCTTTAGAGGTAGTTGGCTGTAGCTGTCATCTTTGCTTTCTTATTATTGCTTCCAATGCCCTGTGGCATACCAAGGCTCTTGTAACTGTGCTGTATGTCTGTCATCCTGTCTTTTGGTAACTTCAACCACGTTCCCCCTCTTTTCACCATTCCGCCACATTTGGAACCACCCTATGGAACAGCCCTGGGTCCTTGTACAGCAGGCAGCTCAGTGGATAAGGAGGTGGACTGACAATATAAACCTGTCTGTGTCCTTGGACAAGGCACTTAATCTGCATTGTCTCAATCCACCCAGCTGTAAAAATGGGTACCGGCCTTAGCTGTGGAAGTAAATGTGAGGCATCATGTAAAGTGCTTTGAGCATCTGCTTGATGAAAAAGTGCTGTAAAAATGCAGTCCAGATTGGTAACTACCCAGGCAAACTGCCAGTCCGTCCCCACCTCCCAAAAGTAGCCAACTTCCTACCTTAGCCAAATGATATTTGGGTGATTCCTTGGCTTTTGCAAGTTGCTGGAGTCCTCACCATTCAGATGGCTGCATGCTGGAACATGCTCAGGGAAGCACGATAATATGGCCGTAACATTGTAGCTTAAGTTCCCTCACAGTGCAAGTAATAAACCTCTTCTGTGTTTTTCTAAGTAACTGCTCATTTGACACAGTAATTCTAGTGGTACGCAACGATAGTCCGGGAGACCTAGTACCAAAGACATCCATTTGTCACCTTAGGTTAACGGATGGAGTCCAACTTTCATAAGCGTACAATAAGACAGGAAGCGCCAAGAGTCTTAAGACTTGGACTATCATGCTCCTGCAAGGGCCCGTTTCCGCCAAGTTTTTGCGTTGGCGTCAGTGTTGGCGTCAGCGTTTCATTTTGTGTTCTAATGTTTACACAAAGATTATGGTTTTGCGTTTTTGAGCCTTAAATATCAGATAACTAGAAGTAAAATTTGGCGCAGCACGGCTGACAAATGGAAAATCTTTGCAATGATGCTGCTTAATGAAATAGATGAGGAAGAGATGGAGGATGAAATAAGAATGGTACTGACTTCTATACCACTCAAAAGTATAAGAAGCGTTGGTGGGTCCATCCAGTCAATGCTGCAAGGAAGAAATATGGCAGTTATCACCACCTCGTACATGAACTACATTTAGAGGATGAGCGTTATTAGCAATATTTATATATATTTATTTATTCACGTGAACCTTCAGCTTTCGTGTGACGTGGATGCTAAATATAGCGCAGAAAACACGCGCATCAAGATAATAATTCCGTGCAAGCGCGTCAGTTGCGTCCGACGCTTACTTCGAAACTGATGTGAACGCTTGTTGGAAACACTCAAGTGACTCAACATAGAAGTGATTCAAACACTGACACATACGCCGAAGCCAACGCAAAAGCTTGGTGGAAATGTGCCCTAAAGATAGGAGCATTGCCAAACCCCTCTGTCCAGCAACCTCATGACTCTATAAACACTTCCCAGGCATCACTTGATCTCAGGGTAGGGATTCTCCCAGCACAATAGGAACCATTAGTGATGTAAGTGTATATTCTTAAGAGGTTCCTACTGGTGGTGCAAATACAAACAGACAAAAGGTGTGTAGTTCTTGGGGAAGCTCCCCAGTGGGTAGTACCTTGAACTAAGTCCCTAAAACTGAAAGAGATTTCAGGATTACGAAAATTCCACATAACAACAACTAAACAATGAAGGTCAAATCTGTGCTGGTGCAGGGTTGATTGTCTTCCGTAAATGTATCCAGCTCCAATCACATTTTGCATACTGACATGGGCCTGTTTGTTGTGCTACTCTGATGACGAAAGTACAAAGCTGCGCCTGTGTTGTACATGGATGGAGTGTTTGTTTGTTACCCTACTTTAAGTTGTGCTGCACTTGGTCGATAGCGCTGGTCATTATTAAAATGAATGGGCTGCGTCTGTGTTTGTAAATTGGTATATTCTTGGTTGATCACTTGGAGAACTATTATTGCAGCCAAACGCTTATTTGCCCGATTAAGTAAATCTGTCTCTTGGTGTGTTAATTTGTTGATAGACAGGAGAGCGTATGGTCCCGTCATTGGGGTGATGGAGCAGAATTAGCTTCTATGGCTGGTAATAAATTTATTTTTTCTCAGAAGGTTCACTCTTCAAAGCTGTTGTTGGACAGGATTTGATTATAAGGGACAGTTTTGCTGTTAATTTGATTACTTTGTACCTGCAGTGTACTAAGTGAGATGCTCTGCTTCCTCGTCTATCTCATAGCTGGTGTTTACACAGGATTCATACTATTTTAACTTGTGCAGTAGCCTCCGAGACTTGTCTTTGCTTACACTAAGGTTTCACTTTCCTCAAAGGGATGTGACATTGATCTGAGCCCAGGACTGGTGCAGTTGTGCTCGGGTGGGAGTTTACCACGTGCTCCGGAAAGTCTTAACAGTATAGATTAGTCAGTTACTTCAATTTTCAAAGCAGTCAAAATAAGCCCCGAGCCAGCTCTTGGTCTCCACTTACGCTGTGGTTTAAATAAAGAATCGGCGGTTGCCTTCGTGGGACTTCAGTGAAAGACTGCCTTGTTGCTAGGAGAATTCTGATTAATGCTGCAATCTGTAATTTGTGGTTGATTTGTGCTTGTACAGGCTCTCTCACAGCTGTGAAGAAATGATTATGCTCTGGCCAAAGAAGGAAGAAATGCTTTTCTGTGGCAAAATGTTAACTGTGTCTGACTAATGCATTGGTGTTGAATAAAATTAAACCCCGGGATCTGCTGTGGCGACCCCGAGTTTCAATTGGAAGAAGCTGAAAGTAGATTATTATTAAAGCAAGTTAGAAAATCCTGAGTAATATATGCAGTAGTTGTAGAGTGTGCTTTGTTATAAGAGGAAGATCACAAGGGAAGGGTGTGAAATAGCATAAATTAAGCAGAGCAGCTGGTCCTTGACCAGGCAGGTACCTATAGCTGCAAGGCAAAAAGGAGGACAACTTAAGTCCCTGCCCTGGTAGTGTATGCCTCTAACTATGCAAGTATCTCATCCCTGCCTCCTATAGTGGAGCACCCCGAGCAACTACTCACCAAAGAGGAGGCAGATAGAAAAAGACAACTTGGTTCTATGCCGCCAGCATAAAAAAACGAGCTGGGAGCGTTGTCCATAACCCTTGGTGGATGAAAGTGTATATACATCTCTTAACAGTGAAGGGCGGAGTAGGAGATATGCTAATCGCTAAACGGCCAGTGAACATCTGCTGGTAGGAGTTGCAACCATCAACAGTATTTACCAAGTTAAAAATATTATGATGCCAGGAACTAAAAATGCCTGAGTTGGACTCCCTGCTAATCTTCCTGCTGGTAAAACCCTTTCCATAAATAGTGGAAGTTATGACGTTGAAGCCAAATGGAAGGGAACCAACTGATGGTGGAGGCCGCAGGAGAGCCCAATATCTGAAATGCAAGAAGGATATCAGCATTGCAACAATGAATACAAGGACACTGAGAAATTCATATAAGTAACTTAAAATATGTACACAATTCAGGAAGCACCAAATTGAAATATGAACTGTCCAGGAGCACAGTGATAACGGTCAGCTCCAGTCTAACAACCTTCCAGAGGGATATCAATTAATAACAGCCTCTGCTGATTAAAAAAAAAAAACAGAGCTGGACCAGAAGTAGGTGGAACATTCTTTTTAGTCCATTTGCAAGGAAATGCCATGTTATCTGTTAGCTTATCACGTCCTGCCTCTTGCAAGTTACACTTGATGGTAATCCAAAGACAACCATTATCAACGTATACTCACCAACGTGTTAAAGAGCACAAAAAATGTTCCTGCCCATAATCTACAATGTACTGATTATTATGGGAGATTTTAATGCTATAATAGAACTGGATGATATACAAAATTTGCATACCGCCAGAACACAAATAGAAATGGTAATTGTTAAAAACAAAAAACATCTGCTGTTACATCTGACAAGTGGGCAATTCCATTCGGTGCAATAGGATACAATTCTTTGTTTACTGCAGACATTCATTTTCCATGGTAAATTAGAATGAGCCAAAAGTGGCATTGCTTATCTTCAAATACATATTTCATGAAGAACCAGGGGCCTTCTTCAGTTTTTTTTTTCTTTTTCTTTTTTTCTCTACTGTGCTGGAATACGTTGGCGCTGCCTCTGCTCGCCTTTTGTTCATCTTTGGGGGCAGCACCACAAACAGTAGCAGAAAGTGGAGCATAGAAGACGACGCCAGCTGTTGTTAGCATAGCATAAATAGCATAACTTTCCCGTTCTGAAACAGTATGACAGTATTAATTTGTCGATTATACTACCTACCGCTATCAGACATGTTGACTTTGTTTTTACCTCGCAAGGTTAATGTTCCTATGACCAGTCTCATGCACTGATTTTTGAACTTTTACCAGAGCTTGAAGATGTGGAAGTAGCAAGCAATACCAGTTTAACTCAACTGATTTATAATGTTAAAATCGAGCCATCCATCGGTTCATAGTAAATTTAGATCGATTCAGGGGTCTCTGTGTCGATGTAGTCACATCGATTACTTTAAAATTGATTTTCAGTTCGAATAGGTTAATTGCTACACCTCTACTATTTGTCGATAAATCAGAACTTATATGTCTTGTATAAAGAAGAATCGGAACCAGGTGAGAAAAAGTTGGATTGGATTTTCTGCAGAATAAATACTGATTCTTCTACCGCTACACTTTTTCTATTTCCTTAAAAATGAACTCTTTCCTGCAGCTCAGTTCATTTGCCCCAGTTTCCCTGAGTGCCATAATGTGCTATCTTCACATACTCCATTAGCAGCTTTTGGCAGTGACCTTTTGACCTCCATCACTCCACAATACAGGTACAAGTTTTTCTCCCTGTCTCTCTCTCCATACAACATACTTCACGGTTTCCAGTTGGAGTCACTTTTGAATGACTGTATTGCACTTTGGTTGGCCTCACTTTGTAAAAAAGGAATGTCAGGTTCATAAGTTCAAGTTGGGGGAGAGAGAGAGTGACAATGAAGGGTTGGATGCAGGATCGTGACTGCAACCTCAAAGTGTAAATTGTGGGGAAAAAAACACGTGCACACTCGATTTTAATCTTTTCTCAATTATTTAAGAATGTACTGAATATATGGAGATGTTGCGATATCAACACGTGTAAATAAAATGTTGAGAGTATGAGCTAACAGCCGCTATATAAAACCTGCAAATACAAGTACTGGGAGACTAGAAAACGTTGTGGGTGGGACACCATAGGGCCATTGCTCCCTTGGAGTGATTTCCACTGCAAACTAGGCCTCAGGTTCTGGAGAACCTGGACATGTGCATCTATTCAGATTAACTGGAGTCCATTGGATTCTTCACTTTTCCTCTCACTCCAAATAATATGTTTTAAAACCCACAGCGCAGAGAAAACTTGTCTGTCAGGTTGGCAAATCCATTTCACCACAGAATTCATTCCAAGCCTTCTCCATTTGTGTCCGCGGATGTGGTCATCAGTCACGACATGACACCCCAAACAGGTTGTCCCAAGATGACGCCACAATCCAGCATGTTAAAGTTAAGTCTGGGGGGGGAAAAAAATCCACCTTGCTTTCACCGCACCATAAACTAACTGGCTTGATTTCTCAGATTCTTCAAACTTAGAACACATTGTGGTTCATTAGGGGTCTAATAGCTTCCAGGAACAACAATTTGAATTAATGGAGCTTGTCTTCTTTGAGTTACTGAAGGGCATGGAGTTGTTAAACTACCAAACTTTCATTATTACCCTGATAACTTGTGTTATAGGAATCACACTGTCGGTCAGTCCATCTGTCAGTCTATCCAAGAGTCTTGTAAGTGCAAATCCTCCTGAACCAATTTATGGATTTCAGTGAATATTTAAAGACTGTATTTGTCAATTACATGTACAAACAGACCTGTTGGGCTCTTCAGTGCAGCGGTTGACCACTTTGGTAATTCAGGTATTTCATCAGAAAAAATGTAGTACCACTGATATATATGTATGGAATTAGTATGGCAGAGTGGTGGGTATCACCAGCTTCCTCACAGATTTCTAGTTTCTTGCCAAATTTCCACAGTTTTAGACATCTGTTAAGCCTGCACACCTGCCTCTCAACAGTGTGTGGTGCCTGTAATATACTTACACATTATATTGATAATTTTAATATTCTTTATTAAGAAGTGCCTGCACTTGTTTGGGCGGGGTTGTTTGCATACAAATAAAACAAATGTTCGTGTTCTGCTGTTTGCCAATTCTGATGTACGTTTTGGCACACCCATATGCTATCTTCTAATCTAGATGTACACATGAAACTGATTTGTTCCTGTTTTGTCTCTTTCCCGCTAACTGGTTTGCCAAGAACATCATAACATGCCCACCATTGGTCTGGGTCAAATCTGGCTCAAAACAAGTGCTTTTCTGATCTATAAATGAACTTGTTTTAAGCAGTCATTTCATGCACTGACTCATACTGTAAAAGTTCATTCCTTGGCTGGGGAAATAACCTGCATCGGACTGGCGTTCCGTCCAGGGGGCATTGTAGACTCTCATCTGCACCTCACTACGGAATCTATGGATAAGCATGGGCAACAACGAGCTTATATAGAACTTTCTTCTTCTTCTTCTTGCACTGACTCATGTTGTAACAGTTCAAACCAAACAGCTGTAACTACGTATGTATTTTTGTTTTTTGGGGTTGACTGACCAACTGAACCCTATTGTCAATATTTGGATCAGTTTGATGAATTTGAGTTTTGAGTTGCTTGTTATTGATTATTGAGTTGCTAATTATTTTTATTTTTCACATAAACAATTCATTTGATCCACTTGCAGTAATTCCTGATACTTTGGGATATTAGCAGGGCATGGAGAAAAAGTACTCTCATTTGGTCAGCTTGTGAACTGGGTGACTGTCACCTATATCCAGACCCATGCCGGAAATAATTTTTTGACATTTAATGGAATCAGTTCACTGTTCTTTAGATTTACATGTATTCTCTCAATCATTGAAGCTTATCACATAATCAGCTGTGTATTTTGTACAGCAAGTCATTTTGCATATGGATCATTCCACATACTGTTGAGCTCAAAGTAACTGCAGAGTATTTTGTTATTTGAAGACATACTGCTGGTTTTTTAACATTCCTTAACATTTTGCCTTGTTTTCAATGTCATAACACTTGTAGTTTGTGAGGTTCAGTGCATAGATGTTCTCCTTGTAATATATAAGAAGTCTTCAGTGATGAAGCATTGTTGAATATATTTCCCCCACATCCATTACTTTTCTTTCTTGTGAGCTTGGAAAATGGATCTTTTGGTTTAATTGCTGTTCATCCTTTTAATAATTTCTTATCCCACTTCCAGGTCTTCAGATGAAATAACCAACTTCGGAACAATTCTTGTCACTGGCGTTCCTGGTAAGTGCTCTTATGATTATAAAGCTACCTGGCTGCTACCACATAGGAAGCAGCCAATCAATGACACAACTTTCAGTATGTCTAACACAAGTTGAATGACAGCAAAATCCAATAACTTAGACTCAGTAACACTCACTGGAGCGCTTTGTCACAACTTTAAGTGCACTTGTTGATATATATTCTAATTAATTATTTGAAAGATGATATTTTAGCTCTTCGACTTGAAATATTCATGTCACAAGTGGATTATTGACATTCTTGACTGTGTAGCTACAGAAATGGCAAATACCTAGCGGCACCAAGGACAGTAATCCATAAACAGAAATGGAGCTGTTCAGACTACCATAGTGGACTGAGGCACATTGATACTTGCTGATACAGTAAATATCCAAACATGTCCACATGTGTGACATCACATGTATCCTGCATTCTTTTCAAGCATTCCTTGTCTATGTCCTTGAAAATTAGCACAATGCCACTGCACGGTGCAGTACTCACTGGAACTGCATGAGTTCCTCTTCAGTATTGCACAATTATATTAATCTTTCAGGTTTTATTTTTAAATGTTTATATCATTTTTTTTGTTTAAACTTTAATGACTAAATCTTAACTTTTGTCTTATTTTGATAAAGAATCGCAAAGTTATATTTACCATATGTGGTGCTAAATGGTAATGCAGTGTATTTGTAGATGTGGAGTCATAGTACATAGCAGTGCTTTTGTTTTATAAGTGGATGATGGCCTTTTGCATATGGCCCCTACAGCACCAGCAGGCGTACATATGAACGAAAACCATTACAGATGGTACTTTCCCAACTCTGAGTAACATGTTGACATCGCTGCTCTCTCTTCGTATGTTGTAGCTTGAATCTAGTCCAAGTGTATATGATCTCACCACCCACTTAGAACGTTTCAGGGTGGTAGAAATCACATTATTCTTCTTTTTTAAATAATTGTTTCAAACACTGTTTGAGCCATCAGATCCAAAGTGTACAAAGGATGAAAAAGTTCTATTCTGGAATTGTCTGTACTGTCTTCCAGAATTTTCATTATGGCATGATCAAGAGGAAAGAGAACTACCGGAATGGTTTTGAATCTGAGGTGTCATATGTCTCCAGGGCACAACACTACTGTACGATGACTGTCTTCCAAAAGATATTCCCTCATTTGGTGTTTTTATGATGGTGATGGAAAACCCTGTCAAACATGTCGGCCCAAAATATGTCACAGGTGTTCGAATGGGTTGGAATTTGGTGACTGCAGAGGCCGTAGTATATGATTAACATCATTTTCATACTTGTCAAACACTTTAGTGTTCCCTTGTCCCTTATGGATGGGAACATTTATGTTTCTCCACCCATTTTTTTCATGTTTTTCCTTTAATTTGTCACCCATCTGTATATACTGTAGACTCTATTAACCAAGTTTAGTTTTAGTTTATATGCATTCTATTTAATACCAATGTTAAAACATTTTAATATCTTTAAAGTCTAATGTTTATCACAATGCTAAAAAAAGACAAAGTGGATATGAGTGGAAGAGACACAGAAACAAATGTACCACTGTCAAGAAAATAAGGCAAACCCTAAATAACTTCAACCATTACAGCCTTAAAAAAAAAACAATATACAAATTGATCTAACAGGACAATGCACAACATCAAGCATATTTTCTTTGGCTCTTTTTGTTTTCCTTTTTAATGGTTCATAATATGTTTGCCTTACATCTAAAACAATTAAGTCAAAAGCATTTTTCATGGTTCTTGGGAGGCACTTTTTGTGATAAATTTTTTTTTTTTAATTGTGCATGCTGTGAATCATTTTAATAAATAAATAATAGCCTGAATTATAGCCTGAAAATGGCTAAACATTGGCAGATGTCAGCACATCATAGACAATATGCCAATGCCGCTTTTTATAATTTAAGCATCTGTCTTTGGCATTCTACTTGTAATATGTTGTTTTAAAATGACACTGTGCAAATGTTTTAAGTACCTTACAATTTTATTGAAAATGTGGTTCTTTTTTCTTAATCACTGTGTAAAC
>OMMV01122934.1:0-10297 GCA_900302635.1 Chatrabus melanurus
CGATATTTCCATAATGGCGGTTTTCTTCTGGATCTAGTTTACTAACTATTGAAGATAGCTCAAATCTGTTTGCACCTTAGTGAATTCGCATTGTCTCAGGAACACAGTGGTGTTTGTTAAAAGTCTCTAGCACTATTAGTTATCTCACAGGAACGCGATATGTGCACGGCCCCTGCTGAAACCTTTTTTCATATCAACAGATCCAGAATGAGGAAATCCAGATGAAATGTAGGTGAATGTTTGCCCTTGGGATCCTCTCCAGGCACAGTGTACTTGAACTGTATCTGATGGGATTTCAGAATTATAAAACTTTTAAAGATGTTAAATGGGGTTTTCAATGTTAAAATTGAAAGTGATGTCAAATCCGGTTTCTGGATCAGATCCGGATGAAACTTGGTATGGTGCCACCCTACATGTCTCCACCAAATTTTATATTAATCGCTCAAGAAGCCAATGATGAGAGATAGGTATTTTCAGGATTTAAAAAAAATTCCTGGATCCAGAATATGATCCGGATCACTCCCAAAAGTAATCATTTGTTCCGTCGATCCAGGGCTATCAGCAAAAAAAAATTTCATGAAAAGCCGTCCAGAACTTTTTCCGTAAAGTTGCTAACAAACAAACCAATAAACAAACCAACCAACGCAACCGAAAACATAACCTCCTTGGCGGAGGTAAATAGAGTTCATAACATTAGTTTTACTAATGAGAGTAATTTTTTATACACCATATAGCAAGAAAAATAAATCCTATACTATTATTTGGAGTGCTGAGAGTGGATTACATGCTCTCGAAAATGTGAAAGAAATTTGAATTTGTCAAATCCAAAGGGTGGACCTAATCCAGGAGTTGCATGTCAGTTCTTGTCATTGTCGTTTTCGAAAGGCTTTAATGTTCAGGCCCATTGCCCTGCTAATATTATTGGAGCCCCACATTTCTGCTATCACCCTTCCACACTAAAGGACTGCGACTGCTTTGACACTGGTGTGCATTTATTGTGAAGTACATTCAGGAAAATGAGGTGTTAGCAGTAACTTCATGCATTTTGCTTGCTGTCTGTAATAATAAGGCCAAAAATGGCACAGCTTGCTTTCACCTGCTGTTATTTTTCCATTTGAAAGTGTACTCTCTGAAAGTTTTGTGGCAGACATCCCCCACGTTTGGCCTTGTAAGCTGCTTGGCTTGTACAATGATAGGGAAACGCTGGCTGTCATATTTTAGCTGAATCAAATTGTTACTTTTGCCCAAAAGAATTGGAAAGATTGACATGTATGATTAAACCGATAGAGTATATCAAATCTATGTGGGTGGGGTTCTTTTTTCTTTGCTTTTTTGAGCATAGTGGTTTTAACAGCTGTCTGTGGTTATCCCCACATAATATCCTGGTTGGTTTCTTCCCATTTTGTAATTTTTAAATTAACTTTTGTAGAATATAAACAAGCTCCAGATGACAAATCCCAGTCACCCTTTAGTTTGTAGATTGGAACACATGGTTTCAGTGAACTTCCTCTTCTAACTGGGCTTGCAGCTAACTATCATGTTCATGATCGATGAATCTGTCGTTCCAGCTAAAACCATTTAATTAAAATTTTTATCTCGTCTAAATGTGTCTACTGGTTGCAAATAGTCTCGGGTCCTCTACACTTGAGATAGAGAGACTTCTGTTAAGAGCTTCTAGAGTTATGACATCACTAGACAGAGGTGTTTGGCGACACCAATACCTGTACAGGAGAAGGAAGGTCCAATTCCTTAGGTTGCTGGTGCTTCTTGTCTTACTGTATGGTTAAACGCTAACTAGTGACCTAACGTGACCAGTAGATGTCTTTGGTACTAGGGCTCTTTGGAGAATCCTTGGGTACCTCTGGAATGACTGTGTCAAATGAAAGGTTACTTAGGGAGACTAAGATGAGGATTGTCACTTGCATTGTGAGGGAACGTCAGTTACACCATCTGCCGTTTTTCTATGCAGGATCTAGCATTCAGGTGCTTCAGTGTTGAGGATCCCAGCAGCTGGAGAAGGGTAAGGGGACACCCACATTTAATCTGGCTGAGGCAAATGGATAAATGGATGGCTACTTTCGAGAGGTGGGGATGGCCTGGTTGTCCGCCTGGGTGGTTGACATTGAGAACCTGGGGTGGTTCTGTAGTGTTGTGGAAGCGGTGAAGTGCTGCACCAGCACATGCTCCCAGACCTCTCCTGATCTGTTGCAAATTTAGGGTTCTCTATCATTCTGTAATTTTTGTGCATTTCCAGGATGTATTTACTGTAGTTTGCAGTTTGTTGAGAGTATCTCTGCTTTATCAGCAATGTAATTTTGCTGTAGGAACAGATGTGGTTCTGAGTGGTCTGTTCTCTGAGGCCTGATTTTCACCAAAATACCAAAAACTTGCTTTGCACTATCACATTTGAGTGAAAGTCACGGTTGCTTTCTCTATCCACCTTTGTGCTGTGCGCTTTGTACTGGCACAAAAATACTAAACATACAGGCAAAGCAGATTTCACTGCCTGGAAAAGGCAAGTTTGTTGTAGTGTTACTTGTGCTGGTCCTTGCACTTCTGCAGAAGTAGGCCTCAATCTTATTTTACTAACTTGCAAACTGAAATAGGAACAGTATTTTATGACTTCTGTCCCTGTAATCACCATCACATTAAATCGTTTACACCCCTTTCCTTTGATATCCTTGCACCATATATGTGATTGGAAACTACCTTGGCAATTTGTATAAGTTAGCGGCTTTCCAGTGTTGCAGTTTAAACCCAAGATGTCACTTAACCTTCTGGACCTCAATCCTCAATCAGTTTGGTAACAAATGTTATCAATATTGGAAAAAAAATATTGATAAAAGAAACATAAGGATGTTTCTTTTTCTGTGCTACTATTTCTCTTGCTGTAACTCTCCATTTTTTCCATCATCTTTTCTCTGTCTCAACATGTAATTCAAAGATTCACTGAATTTTCTCAAGTGACTGTTGGTCTCAGCAGTCTTTCAAGAATTCACAGTTGTGCTGGGTAGTGCAGAATTTTTGTTTTCTTCATCTTCTAAAATTACAATCTGTCGCACTGTATTTCATGGCTGCTTGAGAGTTGTTTGACTGCTGCATTTGTCACCATGAGCTTAACCTTTGGCTCACAACCCCTCCTCAGTTGCACAGGCCCTGTGTTTATATATTTATATAGTGTTTTGCTCCTGGCAGAAAATCACTGTCATGATGCTGCAGAACACTTCATCCAGTGTTTTCATAAAAAAAATTTTTAAAAAGCGCTGCACTTGGGTTTTGTATCTACTACGACAATAAATGGCTAACAATAAGCTTACGTACGCTGACTTTAAAAAAATGGAATAAAGGATTAGATGGAACATGTGGCTGGGGATGGTGGCTTTTCATCTGTACTCCAAAGTAGTGATGGCTCACTTGAAACACTGCTACAAAATGTTTTAACACCTTTGAAATACCTGTGTTTCAAACATTGTTTCGGAGTCTGCATGAAACGGAAGACGTCACACGATGAGCCGAAATGCGCACCAGCAACATTTTGGATTCCATACAACTGCTTCCATTGAAAGTTAAGAGAGGCAGGTTGTTTCAGTCCTGTGTGGCACACGCGTTTCACGGGTATTTGGTGCCACCTCCTGCTGTGGATGTATTGGCTTTTTTCATATGTATTTCCAAGAAAAAAAAATAAACTACTGTCTTATATTCAGAACAATATGGTAATATCTTCAGGTTAGGTCATGTCTTGGACCGTACCCTGGTGCTGCACATTGCTGCATCCGCCACACTATAGAACCACCTTGCGTCCTGGCAACCACCCAGGCAGACAACTGGTCCACCTCTTGAAAGTAGCCATCTATCTGTCACAGCCAGGTGAAACATGGGTGTTGCCTTGAAATATGTTTTTATGTTCTTTTTAATGTGGCGTTGTAGTATACATATACATACTCCAATGAATCATGGAGTTTTGAACAAAACTGGCAATAACACCACGGTGGCCATCAACTCTTATTTTCCCATGTGCATCACTGTGATAAGGGCCATCTCATGTCACACACTGACTGGTTTCATGACTTGTAACAGCCTTATCAATTACACCATTTCAGCTGTTATCACAGAATACAGTAGTTTGTGTCTATGTATAAAACATGTTACACTTTTTCCTCTATATTAAAAGTGTAACTTAGTTTCGTTATGTTTGAGACAGTGCCGCTTGATAATGTGCCGTATGCCTAAATTTGCTGGGCCCGCCCCTTAAACAAACACACACACACACACACACACACTGTGGAAAGCTAGTGCAGAGCATGGTTCTGCTCTGTGTTAATGTATGGGGAAAGTCTGGGAATGGAACGATACATGTGCGGCCTAGCTTGTGAAGAGAGACAGAGGAGTGGTATGGACCGACTGGTTGCCATGGGAACCCAGCTGCTAAAAGCGGGCAGGGTCAGTGTGGAAGGGAAGCCGTGAGTAGCAGGAGCGGAGGAATGCCACCCGGAGGCCAGTCTGTGAACTACAGCAGCAGCACACAGTTCTCTGTATTTCCAACTGCTTTTTAATCGGGTTGTGGACGTTTAGCAACATTTAAGTGTAAAAACCAGAATGAAATTACATTGTCTTCATGGAGAATTTCTTTTCCCCTGTGTAGATTTAATTTCTAATCACCAGTCAATTCAGAAGGTCGAGCTCCGTTTAGGATTATGCAATCTGCACTGATACTGTAGAGTCTGTGCTCTGATATTAGTCATTGGGTATTGACTTTGGTTTGGGGGAAAAGATGATTTTCACTGGGTCAATGGTCAACGTCCAAGCGGAACAACTAAGTAACCTACATAAACGCTGCACTGTAGTTTGAGGGGGACAGATGTGAAACCTACTCTGTATTGTTGATTAGACCACTTTTTCCATTTTTTAAAAAATATACACTTATTGAGTGACTGACAAATAGTGTAGACATTTGAGAAGCTATAAGTAGATTGCATTGTGAGAGCCGTAGTTGGATCTGTAGATCTCCACATGTGACAGGGGTTAGGCCTGATGGAATCTGTAACACCACTGTAGCTGAAACACAGAATTTGTGGAGCAAGTTTATTTTAAGAAAATGTATTCTAATGGCCCATGTAGACATTGAGCAGAAACAGAAGAGCATTATGCGTATTTTACGTTTTTATACAACGCCTTTTAAAACTGCGACTTGATGCTGCCCTGGAAGGCGAATTGGAAGCCTTGAGATAAAACAGACACTTTTGTTTACACAAGATTTGGTTTGACTTTCAGGAGTGTCTTCGTACTTGTTCCTATATTTAGGAACAACCTACTGAGCTATTGATGGATTTGTCTAGTTTCAGATCCATCTCCCAAACTACACAGTGTTCCTGTTTGGATAGATGATTTGAACCTGGGCTCAGATCTTTCCAGCAGGTGACCAGGATCCTCTACACCGACACCTTCACTTCGTCTTGCATGTGACTGTCTGTACTCTGACAGCCCAGGTTATGTAACAAATACTGCCATAAAGCTAGTCTTTGTTCGGTTGCTGGATGGGTTGTGCAAGAGTACACAGATGAAATTCTCAAGATTAAATGTTCAATTGCAATTTGATAGACTGCAGTTTCAAACTTTGGAATGAGCTGAGATTGAAACCTGAGATCAAGACAATTCTGTTGTCATTCCCCAGAAACTCTAAAACAGATTATAATGAAAAGGTTGGACCTAACATGAAAAAAAATCATTAAATTCTGGTGAAGATCTGGATAAAGAGATGGATCCACGGATTTCTTTGCTGACTATAGTCTCAAAAAATATGGTCTGTACAGTGACGTTGACATTTTCTGTTGGTGAAATGGGGTTAAGATTCATTTATGCTCCCCTTCCACATGTAAATCTATCTGTGCGTTTTGAACTGTAACGTTCACATGCCACATATTTCCACACGTCCTTTACGTTGACATGGATGTTAATAAAAATATCCACTAAATACCACTGCAGACCGTTTTAAAGCGCTTTTTTTCTTTTTCTGTCGTCAGCCATACTGTATATTGTTACTGCTTATTGTCATGCCTCTTTTAGTTCAAGTAAATTTGATGGATTATTAAGTTTACAAACACTCTTGCCTCACAACAAAAAGGTCCTGGGTTCAAGTCCACCAATGCACAGTTTCCTTCTGTGTAGAGGTTGCACGTTCTTCCCGTGTCTGCCTGGATTTCCTCCGGGCACTCAGATTTCCTCTCGTCATCAAAACATGCACGTTAGGTTCTTTCTCCTTGTAGATTTGGAGTCGCATCAGAAAGAGCATCCATTGTAAAACTTGTGCCAAATCAATATGTGGTTCATAAAAATAGTTGTTCTGTACTGGAGTCGGATGATCCTCTGTGGCAACCTGTGTCAAGACTGGAGCAGCTGAAAGGAAAAAAAAAATTTTTTTTTAATTGCCTTTCTTTGGTTTTGGAAAAACAAGCAGGAATTCTGTGACACATTAACATACGTTATGTATCTGCAGAAACAAAATGATTGAAATGCTGTAGTCATTAGTAAAGCTGTGCCAGCTAGAAAACATGTTATGGTGATTCTGCCATTTCCAGTGTTGAGTTTTAAAGAGCTGCCACTAGTCAGAGTCTACAGTGAAAGTCCATTATGCTGGCCTTCAGCGGCTCAAAATATGGAAACTATTGATCGGGTTCTCTGTACTGCTAATTAAAGAAGCACCACTATTTGTAAAAAGTCATCCCAATTATCAGATGAGCACATGAGTGTGGGCACTGTCACGAGAGTTGGGGCTAATGTCACGAGCCTTTCTTATGCTTTGTGTTCTTTATTAACGCCTCAATTTCCCCTTTACCCTCAGTGCTAAATATTGAGCAGCATGTCACCTGAACATGGAGCAGCCTTGAGGCCCCCCCCAGTGTCTACTGTCCCTCAACACACTGATTTCTGCGTGACATTGTGCGCATAGTTATGTTTGTCGGTTTCACAAAGAGATGCGTTCAACATAGAATAGAATTCAAAGCAAAGTCAAGTGATCCTGATTACAACAAAGCTTATAGTCACCACCACAGACTGACCTGCAGGGCAAGGACAGTGTGTTTTGGCTAAATACAAAGAGAACTCGGTTCTGTATATAAAAAAAATAATTGCCGAGATGATGTTTTTATTCTTCCTGCCAATTCAGCACCAATCTTGTTTACAGTGATGGAATGGTAATGTTGATTATAGGTGGTCATAGCAACATTACTCAAACTTGGCATGACAAACAGCAGCTTTGATTCATGTGTCTTTTGAATTCACAGACTTGGTAGTGAGAAATGGAGAAGATGTCTTCTGACAGATCATAAAAATAAATGATAATTTTATATGTACAGCAGTGGACGAATGAGGGGAAAACAAGAAAATTAAGTAGAAAGATTCCCAAAGACCATGTACAACACATCCCATATTGGGTCACTTACCGGAGTGCCTTGCTCACAAAATTAAAGTACTTCTATAATCGTAACAAACAAATTAGTTTTAGATGGCTGTTATTTTGGTACCCTAAGTAAATTTCAGCCATAAAACAGTCTATAAAAGACACAGAAGGAAGAACAAATGATTATTCAACGAAAGATGCAGACATAAATAGGTGCAGGAACACAATGATCTTTGATGCCAATAAAGTCCTGGTAATAAGTTGGACAAACCACAGATTTCACTGGACTTGCAATCCAATTGGTGTGTTTTGAAGCAGGGGAACAGAAAAGTTGTCAAAAGTGAAATCTGCACCCAAACATTATGATAATTACATGAAAAGCCATGCAATAATCAGTGCTATCTTCTTCTGTGTTTTTCCTGGTTCTAGCAATCTTGTTCTTTTCTTGTTGGGTATGAGGACTATATTTGGCTCCCCAGTGCTCTACAATAGCATTTCTGTCACATGGCAGTCACAAAGCGCTCAGTAATTATAACCCAGCTAGGTCTGTGCAAGAAAGGCAGACTAAAAATACTCCCACTTTCTTGCAGTGATGGGGCAGAAGCTGAAGATGGGTTTTCCTGTTTTTGTGTATCATTGATTTGGCAGTTTTGCATTCATGTTATGTGTGACTGTGTGTCTGCTGAGGGGAGACGTTTGTGTGTGTGGGTGTTTTTTTTTTTTTTTTTTTTTAATTGACATTTCTATCACGGTCTCTCTTTTCCAGTTCACTGAGTTCATAGGTTGGGCTAGTTTTAATTCTCAGTTTTCAAGTCACAGGGTAATAATAGATAAATACTTAAGAAGCTCCGTCCTCCGTATACCTGAAGCCTCCTGACTGCATTAACCCCTGCTCTGTACACACTGGATCAGTGCCATTAAGTAAGTCGGACATCCGGGTCACATTCATGTGACTGAGCATATCAACATTGTGACTGAGCATAGCAACACAGTTGCCATATTTGTATTGGGTACTATCAGAATGGATCGTGCATTGTCGACGTAGTGCAAGTGAAATGTTTTCTGCTTATTGAGAGGAATTAAATATACCGAAACATTGCTGTGTTCCTGGTTCTCCAGCCGAATTCAGCAAGGCAACACTGTGCGCATGCATAAGAAAAACAAGACATGGAAGGCGGTATTTGTTGAGGCCAAGCTTCTTAACTTGCAGTCATCCAAAAAATACCGAGTGAAATAACATCTGAGACAAATTTACGTAGCCCCACGCCATTTCAGTTTCTGTAATGGTTACCCTAACCATAATCTTAACAATTTCATCATCTGCTGTGACAGAATAGAATAGAAAATAAATTCTCGACATTGGGTGACAATAGGGGTGGTATATGAGTCAACCTATTACTGCTTGCATTACTAGGCATATACCATTTACATAATGAGGTATGTTGCTCCAAGTACAACCGCTACTTCGCTCAGTGCGTTCCATGGCTCCCTACAGTTCTGCAAACCAAGAGAAGAACCCAAGCTTTAAGTTTTCTTTGCTACCATTTAGTGGAAATCGGTAAAGGAAGTTTTTGAAAACCCTAACGAAGTCTGGTCTCCAAAATAAAACTATATTTATGTCTTTTAAAGGCAATTTGTCACAGGTAATATGTCTTAGAAAATGTATTCAATGGCATAAACTAGGGGTGTCGCGATATAACGGTAATGACGATAACCCGATATTTAAAAATTAAATTTTAATATGGTGTCAAAAATTCATATCGTGTAACAAAGGCCAGTTTATGCTACTGCGTTGTGGTGACGCAGAGCCCTCTGCCCTACGCCGTAGCCTGATGCGCACCTCCCAAAAATTATAACAACGCGTCGAGATGACCCAGACGGCAAGGGCTGTGATTGGTCCGTGTCCCACAGTGTGGTACATTCGCTCGTCCTCCGCCTCGATTCGTTCAGTGGACGTACAGACGACCTCCGCACGTGTCTCCTCTTTTGTTGTCATCGCCACATTTTCAATAAAAGCATTTGTTCAATGTTGATCATCTCCAACTGCAACACCACTCTTTATTTTTTTTTTCTTGTCTTGGTCAAGGTTATTCAGACCGCAGGAAAAAAGCAGCAAGGTAAACAAATGATCAACAAGTTCGCGCCCCCTTCTGTTCCGGCAGTGAATTGCACAGCGACAAGGACCATCGCTTATTTATTTTATGTATTTTCACATTTTCTGTGGACATCGCGATAATATCGTTGTGATTTTTTTTTTGGCCACGATAACCGTGTAGTAAAAATCTATCTAAAATATCTATGACAGCCCTAGCATAAACATAAACGTGACAATCCTATACAGCAAAACCTGCCTCTAACGGACACCCTTGTATCCAGGCAAAAGTGTCCCTATCTTGCAGGTGTCCCTTCAAGACAGGGACACAAGTTTTTGTACTTTAGGATGGAACAAAAACTCCGCACTCCGCACCATATGGCTCCGCACACACCCCACAGTCATTCTACCGTCAGCTGCTGAACTGATCGCTCCACAACATGAATCCACAGCAGAAGAAGAAAAAGTCACTGTTTTTCGCTTGTTGTCGCCCATTTTTTCCGTCCGAAAGCATCAAAATTTGGCAAAGATATGAACAAAGAGATTCGCTATAAACAACAGGTACTAATTTCCGGTCTCGTCTGCCACGCGATCTCGTGTCCGTGCATACCGCGTTTTTTTTTTTTAAGATCTCCCGCGATTTCGTGAAATGTCCGCTGCTCGCAAGTAGAAAGTTCAGTAATCACCCTGTCCGCGTCCGCGTTTTGCAGGTGGCCGCTCAAAAAAGGGAAATTCAATTAGAATTCAGTCGGTACATTGAAAAAGTGTCCCTAACTGCCAGGTGTCCGTTAAAACAAGGGTCCGTTAGA
>OMMV01122951.1:0-13095 GCA_900302635.1 Chatrabus melanurus
TAACAGATGGTGTAAACTATTCCTTTTTAAAACACTATTAGCTCAACCAATAATTTGCATCATTTTTTACAAAAATTGAAGCAACTTTAACATTTGACCCCTGTACAAACTGAAATTGACCTTTGTCACCATTTTTGCTGTTTTTGCCCCATAACTCCATAACATTCAGTCACAGATAGTCCAAACTATACCTTTTTAGAATTGCTATGATCAGGCGAATAATATGGTATATGTTTCAATATGATTGAAGGATTCTACATTTGTCCGGATGCCATCTTGGAAAATATGGTAGCCATCTTGATTTTCATGTGGCCAACGCCCTTTTTGAAGAGAGCAGGTCCTGGAGAATATCTGTGCCAAATTTCATGCTTGTGGCACCATCTGAACGATTGTTGCAGTTATCTGCTGCACTATAAGGTGTTTTTGTGATTCTAGGAAGAAACCTCAAGCAGACCAGACTCAGAGGGGTGACCATCTGCTTTGGCCATACTACCAATGACAAAAATTGAATGAGACAAAGCACAACAAAAAATTGTCAAACATGCAGAGATGATGAACTAAGCATCCAGGTGCTTAATAAGGTCCAGTGGTCGTATTAACCATTGGTCCAAATAATCAATTGGGAATATCGAGGACCCGTGAAGTGGAACGCTTCAATGCACCCAACTAGTCCTACATAAGACAACAGAATGTCAGCTAACTGAATCTAGTTTTAGATTGGGTTTCAGAACATTCGCATGTGTTTGTAACCATATGGCCTGTTTTTTTCAGCAGAATATCAGCTATGTTTAAAAATGATAAACAAAGGCAGCATAGAAATTGTATAATTTTTTTTAAAATGGGCATATCCATTTGTCTTCACCCATTTTTATGGGTTAAATAAAGCTATTCTTTCTTAGAGAATTAACTTCACATCAGTCAAAACCAATATGTAGCATTGTGAAACTCAGATTGAAAATTTGTTCCTACTAGCTCAGCTATCAGGAATTCCCCTTTGGCTAACCTGGTAGATCATTGGTCTCAAGTGTGAGAAATCTGGGTTCAAATCCCACCAGAGCTAAGAAGATATGTCACTCGGTTACAAATATTTTTCCGAACATACACCAAATATGTTATTTTCTCGGTAATATTAACTCTAGAGACATAATTCATATATCACATGAAAGCCAGCGTTTTACTCTTATCAAACATATAATTGGAACTTAGTTTTATCAGCAACATTAGCTGCACATATTATAAAAGGTATGAAACGTGTCAGTGAATTTAAATTCGTTTTGTGAAGGTATTTCGTAAGCCTTACTAAGCTCTTAAGGCCCATCAGCAAACCTGCGCTTAACTTCAGACTCCATAGCATGAAGTGGATGAGAGTCTGCAACTCTACACTTACCACCAAAAGAAAAGTACCACCTAATTTAAACTCATGTTAAACAGCAATTTTCAAACACTTGTTCCTGTTCGTTCAATGCACAATGATGCAAAACATTTCTGTACAATTATAGATCATGTAAAGGCACATATTTGTGATATATGTCAGACCTCCTAGAAAGCATGATGGACACAGAGCATTAACTCAATAAAGATATTGAACAGAAAAAAAACATACATAAATGCAAAATTTTACCCCAAATCTACAACCACCTTGGCCAGTGTGGTATGACCAATTTTGGTTGTAAGCCTGCATGTTAACTTATTGAAGATGTAGGGGCATATGGGTTTGTCACAGTGTAGTTAATTTTGTCTAACCTGTAAAAACTTACTAAACGGTTTAGTTTAAGGGTGGTACTTTTCTGTTGGTGGTAAGTGTACGTGGATGAGACACATTTATCCCCAGCCAAGGTTGGTAATCACAAGTGAAACTGAACCCCAGTTATTTAAGTCAGCAGATCAACTCCAGTACCACCGAGCCACCTGCTACACCATTTTTGTTGTTAGACTTTTGCTTTAAGTATTACCACTGGGATATTTCTGATAAAATTAAATTTGATATATGATGTGTCATAATTAACTTAGACATTAGGGATTTTCTGTTTTTTTAAAAATGGCTCTGTACAGTAGGTCAACAAACATACCCAGTCCCAGTTTATGGAATGTTAACATTCCAGATGTCTTAATCTTTCCAAAAATACCACTTTGATCTTTTTTTTGGGGGGGGGGAGGGGTGTATAGCAGACCCAGGCGTAATTTTTATCATGAGATACTGCGGTTTAATTTTTGTCATAAGACACTTCAGCACCAACAACAGAGCACAGACATGTGACCGACATTAAAAAAGCATTTTATTCAGAGAGGTGCTGGGATAACGGTGATAATGCTTTTTGTGCCTTCATGATTAAGGTCACATCACGGCACTGTGCAGCACACCGATTAGTTGGGTCATTTATTGGCGTTTTAATTATGACACAACACCTCAATGCACCCACCGCTGAGCCATAAAAGAGTCGCAAATATGATCCTCTCCATGCTGCAGGCCTTTTGAGTAATACTGAATATTCCAGAAGCAATAGCAGAAAGAGGAATGTTGTAGTTAATGAATTTTAAATGGAAATCCAGACGATTACAAATAGAAAGATGACTTCTTGTCACTGGTAATGTTGGTTAAGAAATGGCTGCAGGGCAAGTGCATGAATGACTTCACTATTGCCCTCATACATCACATGGATACTGTGTTCCCTGAGTGCGTCTTCTTTCAGCTTCCTACCCACGAATATTCTTCCTGTGACATCACCATTTTCATTGCGGGCATTAAGGGAGACGTTTTCGGATGAGTGCACCAGTAGCGAGGAGTCCTAGGGGAAAAAAACAAAAAAACAGCACATTACCAGATTATGCACATATGCACGTGCAAAAAAAAAAAAGAAAAAAAAAAGAGGTTAAAATAAGGGGATTTTTTTCAGCATGCAAAAATGACATTTTGCATATTTACTCAAATCTAATATGTCTAAAATGTGTTTATAAAATATGACAGAGGGCGTGAGCTGAGAAAATGGCAACAGAACAAAAGCAGCACTTACAACCGATTAAAACGTCAGTCTCAGCAGGTCAGGTGAAGTCTGGGAGCATGCGCTGGTGCTGCGCATCACTGTATCCACCACACTATGGAACAACTTTTATGCATGGAAACTCAGGCAGACAACCGGTCCATCCCCACCTCTCAAAAGCTATCTGCTACAGCCATGTGAAACTTGGACGTCCCATTGAGCGTCTCAAGCCACTGGGGTCCTCAACACAGAGGCACCTACGTGCTACATCAAGCCCAGAGAAACACACCACATGGCCAAATGTCATAGCTGATGCGCCCTCACCATGCGAGTATATTCCTCATCTGAGTCTCCCCATGTAACTGTCCATTTGACACAAAGTCATTCCAGTGGTACCCAAGGAACCTCCAAAGAGACCTAGTACCAAGACATCCAGTCGCTGCCTTAGGTCACTGGTTAGTGTCCAAGTTGCACAACTGAACAGTAAGACAGGAATCACCAGGACCCTAAAGACTTTGACCTTCATTCTCCTGCAAAAAAATCGGCATCACCTAACACCTCTGTCCAGGGACCTCATGATTCCATAATGACTTCCCAGACATGTCTCGATCTCAAAGGCCGAGCACCCAGAGACATCAATGTCACTGCTGTGAAAAGTGAATGTCTCCGTAAATTCAACGCTTTCAACGCATACAGGTACATTTCTGATGGCTGAGTTCAGGAAGTCATTAAAAGCCTGGATCTTCGTCTTGATCCACGACAACCTCAAACACAGGCACTTCAATTCCTCACTCAGCCTCTCAAGTGCTGCAATCAAATTATCCATTGATTCTGCAAAGATCACAGCATCGTCTGTGAAATCAATGTCAGTAAACCTTTCTTTGCTAACAAAGGCACCTAAGCCTTTGGTTTCTACACCCAGTCCATGCAAGCATTGAACAGTGTAGGAGAGTAGGTCTTAGCAATAAATCACTACTGTTCCATACTAGCTGTACACAAGCCCTGTTTATTAAAATATAAAATATGTTTTTAAAAAATTAACTTACACTCAGCTTGTTACTCTGTGAACCCAGAATCTCATTAAATATCCATCGAATACATTAGAGAAAGTCTGCGGTACATCCATAAACGAGGAATACTCTGCCTTTCTAACGAGGCTCATAAAGAAAGAAAAAAATGCTTTAAAAATGCTTCTATGAGCAAGAAAAGCAATAACATGTAAACAACTGCAGCAAAGTGTTCCCATCTGCTGCTAGCAGGCAGGCCATAAACTACTTTCCACCACAAATATCCCTGAGGTTAATGGGAAGCTCGCTGCAGCACCACGTGCACTGTGCGGGACTGCCAAATCCAGTTTGTTCCGACACACCTCTCCACAAAAACCCAGCCTGAAATATGCAGCTCGCTCACTGCAGCCGGACAAAAAGGGTCCGAGCGTCTCCGGTGAATCACATTTACATGACAACAGGATGCGTCGTCTGCACCAATTCAAGTCTAAGTTTGGTAAACGCTGAGAAGAAATAAGGGCCAGGCCCCTCGGGCAATTTCATTTCACAAAACAGCAGTTTGAAAATTCTGAAGAGCATGGGTGGGGGGTGGAGCAGGAGGTAGTGGGAAAGTGGAAGTGAGATAACACAATGAGAAGGGGGAGAAAGAAAGTGCCACATCTTACTTCTCTGGAGTGCACCTCGTTAGCGTAGAGAGGAAAAAGGAATTCAGACTCGCCCTCCTCCAGCTTCACCCCATCTGAGTGGACCTGTAGGAGTCCCATCCCCTCCTGCAGCAGCAGCCAAAGCAAGGAAACACAGAAGCACTCGGATAAGGCCGCAGCATGTCACAGAGCAAGAACATCAGGATGATGTGTGCCACAACCTGAATATTTATCTGAAAAACACCAGAACAGTTTTCCTGGAAGGCTACAACTTCTTAGCAACTTAGGAAACTTTTTTATTATTATTATCCAGTTTTCTGCATACTGTAGTAAAGCTTGCTGTTTGGTTTTCACCAGCTCCAACTGAGAGCAAAGCAGCCAGAATATGTGATTTAGCTTTGGAGGGCCTTCACAAAAGTGTACACCATGTGTGTCTTGCAGCCCTCCTCGACTGTGTAAATCCACAGCTGCCATCTGGACTTCAGACAGAAAACTGACAAGACTCTGAAATAACGCACACATGAAGCGCGCTGTTTAGAGCAGAGCTTCTGGTGACCCACAGCACTGCATGTTCTCCGTCTTCCTGCAACACTCGCACATAATCAGTCAAATCAGGTGAGAGCTAAGACGCAAAACACCAGATTTAGCCAAGAAACACTCACGCCTGTGTTCGACAGAATATAACGGAAAACTACCAGCAGTACGATGACAATCATCTGCATAGTAATGCTGCAAATATTAAGGAACTTAAGTAAGGGGAGAAAGCAAAAGAATCATAGCTGAAAAATAACAGGGCACTCGGCAGCCACAATCCTGGATTTTTAACATCTGTTTTGCAATACAGCAACTTAATTAACATAACCCCTGTTTGAATGTATATTTCATTGCAGGAAATTACATTTACTGATGGTCTGACAAGTTTTGTCTATATGCTGCCAATATATAAAATGCTAAATGGTTGTGCACCCTCTTATCTTGCAGAACTGGTTGCACCTTATATACTGTCCCATGTCCTCAGGGTGCAGTTTACTCTGTGTTTTTAAACTGAATAAGAAATCAGCAGGCTGCAGAGCAACTACCGTACTTTGTTCATATTATCAACCTGTTGGATCTTTTAAATCAAGATTTAAAACATCTTTATTCTTTTATCTATAATTTAGGAAATGATCTTAATATATTATTTTAATTTCATGGTTCTATAATTGTGGTTTTGTATTAAATTATTCGTCAGTTTTTTAAAACTGTTCTTATTTTTGTGTTGATTTGCTTTTATCACTTTTGCAAAAAATTTTGTTTTATTTATTTATTTGTTTGTTTGTATTTCTATTTATTTGCTTTTAATGAATTTTGAATGCCTTTGTAGTTTAGATTGATGTTGTAAAGCACTTGTAAATGGCTGTTCTCAAACCAATAAAATTTTTTACAAAAAATTGTTTTTGTAGTATCAAAGACGTCTTTTTTGAGAAACCAATGGAAGTGATGAAAGTGGAGTTCAGTGATGTGTCAGTTTAGTGATGTATGTCACTCAGACACACAGTGAAGTTGTGTCTTGAGGTTCTTTATGTTCAACAGGAATGCAACAATGAAGTTTACATGCACATTTTGAATCACAGCAGTATGTCAGCAAAATAAGAGCAAAATGAAATGAAACAGATGCAAATTTTAATCTATTCTTCCTGTTACCATGAAAAAAATTCACCCAACCCCAAGTTTCATAGAAGTCTGCTAAATGTCCTGCTAACAGATAACCAAACAAACAAACAAACAGATGGAGAAAACAACCTATTTTCATCTTCTTTTTTATATAGTACTGTATAATATACAGAGAGGTTAAAAAAGAGAAAGCATGACCTACTTGCTGGAGGAAATAGTAATGGTCAAACATTATCATCATTACCAACCAGTGGAGACAGAATTTTGACTTTTATCCCCATCAGCTCTTTATGACATCATAAGAAGAATGCAGAAAAGGAGCTAAAAATGTATCTTGCAAAGCTAAATATAATGAAATCTGAGGCAGATCGCCACCAAAATTTGGTCAACTGTTCTTTGGCCCAAACAGCATATCGCCATAAAATCTCATTGTAATCCATAAACCACTTTTTACAGTTTAGCATCTGCAAACACAACAAAGTGGGTGGTCACAGAACCTGTCAGATGCCGGACATAATTAGAAAGCCAATCAGAAGGGGGATACCTCCAACAGGTAAAATCAACAGAGGAGGAATTTTTTTTTACCCCATCAGACAAGATTCTGAGAAGAAATGTATCATATCAAATATAACTGTGTTCTGATCCAAGGAAAATCTCCACAAAAGACTTCATCCAAATTTATCCTGTACTTTTTCAGATATCATGCATTGTGTTGGTTGGTGAAGATGAACTCAAAAAAAGTGAGTCAAACATACCGCGTTGAACCACATCACTCTGAGGATCCAGATGGTGAGGGCAAAGTTGACCACCAGGATGACGATGAGCAGCAGGACAAACAGGTAGAGGCAGCGCTTCCTCCAGCCATAGATTCCAATCTTGTAGACGTGGTCGGACAGCGACCTGGGCGTGTCGCTGCCCTCAGTAGTAGTGACGTACTGCTCCCGCACCATCTGCTGGCTGAGCACAACATACAAATGCACCTTTGTTAGTAACAGCATCAGACATTTATAAAAAGAAATCCTGCCCTCACACACTGAGCAACAAGACTGGACACTGCAGGTCAGAATATGTCAGGGATCACAGGTCAAAGGTCATGGAAGGTCATTTATAGAGTAACAGATGTTTTAACGGGCAAACGTGTCAACATTACTTCAGTACGGAAAGTCTATAGTCACGGTATTAAGAACCACAATTTTCCAGCGTTAACTGCAACCCCCCCCACCGACACACACACACCTCTCCTGTATATATATACCGGTATATATATATATTGCTCTGCAGTTGGCTCAAATCATTAAGAATATATATACAATTTTTAATACGTTGCAACAGACTGTTGCTGTTTTTCTTTTTCCCTCTAATTTTAATTGGTTACAAAGAAAACAATAAAGAATGAATATAACAATGACAATAACGGCAACAAAAAGTGACCATGACTGGAACAGTGGCAAAAACATAAGACAGTACTTACTTTATGCAGGGCTTGTCATGAGCTAAAAGCTATACTGAGTAAATGTGAGTTTCATGTATGTATATGTGTCTCGTGTGTGTATAAGATAGATTTTATACATATACATATATATATATATATGACAATGATGCCTGGGGGCATCATTGTCAACAGAAAATCATGTGAAATCCTCACCCCCTAAAAAAATGCAACATAAATAAAATATGATATTATTACATTTTCTTTTTAATTAAAGTAACCAATCAATTACAAATTTACAACCCTTATTTAAAAAGTAAAAACACACAAAAATTGGATTTCCTCGTGGCTGTACTGCAAAGTATTTGACAACACAAAGCCAGTTGCTGATGATCAAACAATAATAAAATTATTT
Source organism: Chatrabus melanurus (assembly GCA_900302635.1). NCBI lineage: Eukaryota > Metazoa > Chordata > Actinopteri > Batrachoidiformes > Batrachoididae > Chatrabus > Chatrabus melanurus. Next base: position 8,127 of record OMMV01122951.1, read on the forward strand.
TAAAAAACCTGACTTAACACAGCCTGATTTTCTTATAAATTTGAAGAGACACCCTCAAACAAAAGTCATTTTATCACCTAAAAGAAATTATTAATTATTTTTAAAGATGAAATGTAGTCATTTTACATATTTATTTACTATTAAAAAAATTTGACACATTTAATATGTCAAAAACCTTTGCACAGTACTGTATATATAAGAAAGAAATTACTTGGTTTTTGTGCCCGTTCCTTTAAATGGAAAGGAGCTGCCGCTAGCCATGCCTCCCACAGACTGCGCAGACTTGATGACGGCACAAACCGGCTCAGTGGCCTTCTCATATTTTGACTCAAAGCTGTAGTCATGATATGTATTCAAATATGCTCAAAATGCATCCCCCCCCACCCCCATATATTGAAATAAAAATATTACAAAATGAATATTATGACAGGCAACCAAGTATTGCCATCCCAAATAGACATTAGCAACTGTAATCATAGTCATCAATAAATTTAGCAGGGCCCCACAAATTACATAAATTACCCTAATGTCAAAGCAGGTATCAATATTTTATGAAAGGACAAAGCAGAACTATACTTCACAAAAACAGAGAGAGAGAGAGAGAGAGAGAGAGGAAAAAAATACCACAAGCATGAATTGCAGGAACAGCAATCAGATAAACTTTTGTTTCTTTCCAAGTTTGATGTCAGCGAGGACAGCCCCTTAGCAGAATTTGCTTTGGGCCATACAGGGGTCTGGACCGGTTCTGAATACAAAGTTTTCCCATTTTTTGACTGTACTGTCTCTCTATTTCATTACTTTCAAAGGTATTAAAGATTGGGAAACTAGAATGTACTATAAGTGTTACGTAGGCTATATCAACATCGTGAGCAGGGGAGAGGAGAAGAGAGAGCTGGAGAGGAGAACATAGGATGAGAAAGTGAGAGGAGAGCAGAGCTACTACCTGGTGCCCACCCAAGTTTAGTTTCAAGTAAATAAAAACATCAATTTGCTAAACCTTGGACATAATAGCTGGCCTTGTTTTCATATAACAGGTCAGGACTCGGAGCTGGTGTTGGATGTCACCGCACCCACCACACCATGGAACTGCCCTGAGTCCTGCATAGCAACCACCCAGGCAGACAACTATCCATCCCCACCTCTGGAAAAATAACCATCTATCTGCCACAGCCAGGTAAAACGCAAACATCCCCTTGGTGTTCTCCAGCCACCGGGGTCCTCAACACTGAGGTACCTGAGTGCTGGATCACACCACATGGCCAAAATGTCACAGCTGATGTTCCCTCATGATGCCAGTGATACTCCTCATCTGAGTATCCCGAAATAACTGTTTGTTTGACACAAAGTCATTCCAGCGGTAACCAGGATCCTTTGAAGAGACAGAGTACCAAAGACATCTAGTCGTCACCTTAGCTCACTGGTCAGTGTCCAACTCTGGCAACAAATACAGTAAGACAGGAAGCACCATGACCCTAAAGACTTGTATGGTTATTCTTCTGCGATGGTATCGACATCACTAAATGCCTCTGTCCAGCAACCTCATGAGGTCATAACCTCTTTCCAGGCATCGCTTGATCTCAAAGGCCGAGGACCCAGAGACATGAATGTCAATGCCGAGATAAGTGAATGTGTCTACAAGTTCAACACTTTCACCACATACAGATATACTTCTGATGACCGAGTACAGGAACTGACTGAAACCCTGGGTCTTAGTCTTAATCCAGGTCAGACAAAAACCCAGACACTCAGATTCTCAAGTATTGCAATCAGGCCATTCACTGATTCTGCAAACATCACAGGATTACCCACAAAGTCAACTTCCATAAACGTTTCTTGCCAACAAAGGCACCTAAGCCACTGGTTTCTATAACCCACCCCAAACCCAGTCCATGCAAGCATTGAGCAGTGCAGGAGCCAGAACACATCCCTGATCAACACCAGAATTCACTGGAAAAACATAAATTATGTCCCTGCTCCTCACAGCACTCACAGTATTTGTGTCAATTGAGCTCATAGGACTTGGTCTTACAATCCCACATTGGAATTGGCAATCATTCTTTGAATGGGGGTAGGGGTAAATGCTTCTCTGAGATCATCAGATGGGCACCTGCCTTCATTGATTTTTCATTGATAGGCCCACGATACCTCCAGAGGGCTCAATGGTGACACATGGTGTCCCAAGTGCATCCCCCTCCCCCGTCTTTACCTCTTCTGCTGGTTGATGGTCATCGTGCCACCTGTGTATAGGCTGACTCTGATGCAACTTGTTGGGGATCCTGCATATTCTCAAGATGCACCAGAGAGTAGCCCAGTCAACCAAATCAAATGCTTTGCAAAAATCAAATAGGCTACAAAGAACCACTGCCGATATTTGCGCTTGCATTCAATTAGTACTTGCAGAGCTAGGATGCAGTCGGTGGTTGACTTCTTGGGTGTGGAGCCAAACTGCTCCGTTCACTACGCTGCAAGTAACAGGGACTAAATAATGTTAACCCTTGCAAGCACCTTTGGCACCCCTACAATTGTTGCAATCCAGGTGATCACCTTATACATCAAGTCCTTTCTTCAAGTCTGTAGGGATGATACCTGTATCCCAGATTGAAACAATGATTGTTTGCAATGCCAGGAGAATAGCATCTCCACCTGCCTGGAGGAGTTCAGCTCCAGTACCGCTGGTCCCTGGACCATTCCCCACCGTCAGCTGTTTCACTGCCTTTGCAATCTCACTAACATTTGGTGATTTGCAATTGATTGGTGAATCAGCCACAAGAACCCCTGCACTAGGATCAGTCTTACGCAACTGCTCAAAGTAGCTGGCTCAACAGGACAATATAGCAGAGACATCTGTCAGAACTGAGCCATTGGGATGAGATGTAGGTTTGGAGGAGTGTTTTAAGATGAAACACCAAACATATTGAACTGAAAAGGGTAGAATTTATATATATATATAAATATATATATATATATATATTGCATAAAATCCTAAAGCATACTATAATTTGAGGAATGTTTGTCTGTTTGTTCCCCTACTCCTCCTAGGTCCTTTAGCCAATTTCCACCAAACTTGGTATGTGGATGACAGTCAACCCCAGAATTGCCCTTAAAGGGTTTGTTTTGGAAAAGGTCAAGGTCATTGGAGTCAAAGGTCAAATTTTTGATTTTTATTTCTCTCTGCTGTCTACCAAACTTGACACACATGTGTAGGTGTGATCTGAAATTGCCCAGGTGTCATCAAATTTACCAAAACTCAATCATTGGGGTCAAGGTCACTGTAGTCAAAATTTTAAGTGTTTTTCCCCCCTCTCAGATTTGCACCAAACATGGCACACATATGGGGGTGGGTTCTGAAATTGCCAAGCAAGGTCAAATTTGCCAAAGGTCAATCATTGGGGCCAAGGTCATGTCTGCTTGTGTGTTTGTTGACCTACTCCTCCCAGGTCCTTTTGATGATGTTTACCAAACTTGGTATATCAATGAAGGTTGACACTGAAATTGTGCTTAAATAATCTATTTTGGCAAAGGTAAAGGAATTCTATTTTCAACCCAATTTGAACCAAATGTGACACAGACTTAGATGGGTTCCAGAATTGGCCAGGCAAGGTCAGCCAGAGGTTAATCATTTAGGTGAAGGTCATTTGGGTTAAATATCAGATTGCCGTAGCCCTTACTGTCTACATGCCCATGGGTACAATTACCTAGTCATTACTAAATGGAAGCACAGTGCTGCAGTGGTTAGCACTGATGCCACATGGCCAGAATGTCTTGGGTTTGAATCCACTGCCCATTGTAATCTTGGGTTTGAATCCACTGCCCATTGTAGTCTTGGGTTTGAATCCACTGCCCATCGTAGCTTTTGCTGTTAACAGATGGTCAACAGAATATTGTCAAATCTTTTTCTACAGATTGTGAGTGATAGGTGAGTGTGTCTTTTTGCTCTCTGAACACAGTGATGGGTTCCACCTCTGACGAGGAAGGTTCAGATCCCATCTGAGGTATGAATTCACTGTGTTTAGCAATATGACACTGCATGAATGCACGTCTCTACACCGCCTTGTTCACAGCGTACACCAAGTCATTCTTGACTTTGGATCCACTGGATATCCACCCTTTGTGCCAGTGGAAAAGCTGACTGATTTTCCAACTGTTTCTCAAACAGGCAAAGGAAAATAGTCGTTATTACAGAGCAGAGGTGGTGCTTTTTGGCTGCACAGCAGCAGCCTGTCAATGACAAAACCCAAGAAGCCGAATGCCAGAAACACTCGAAGTTATGACGGTAGTACTTTTTATATTCAGTTCACGCGAGGGGAGATTAAACTCCATAACTGCCAGACTGCAGAAGCTTCGGGTGAGCCCTCCAGTCAGCAGATCTGTACCATCTGACACAGTGACAACAGGGAACCTCAGGGACCCATATCCCAGTGACACGGGAAGTGTGTGTTCAGCACGGCGGAGCTGAGCCATGCACAGCCTCGCAGAGCTGCGGTGTCACTATCCATTGATTAATCTGCATTAATAACTGAGGAGAAAGTGCAAAGAAAGCCACTTTCACCGAAGACGACGCCCGAAGAAAGCACTGTCAGTTATAGATTATTATGGCTCAATAAAACAAAACAGACTGCAGCTTTCTTCCAACAACAAAGTGTCTCAAAGCCTTAGCACTTTCTCAATGCTGCTGATGACGACAGCAGTGTGATCCCAACCTGACGGGGCCCAGGCTCCACTGGCCTCGCTGATTTACATATGGGACAGATGTTGTGTTGTACCGCAAGAGTAAACACATTTTCCATCATGTTAAAGGAGCCGCTTTTCAAAGTAAAATGTAATTCTTCCCCGACATTAACAGATGTTAAGTCGGAGGTGCCGTGTGGCGATGCTGATGCCAGCAGAAAAGCCTCACAGTGTGTGTGTGTGTGTGTGTGTGTGTGTGTGTGTGTGTGTGTGTGTGTGTGTGTGGCTGAGATAATGGCTG
>OMMV01122961.1:2690-13927 GCA_900302635.1 Chatrabus melanurus
AATATAAGATGACCCTGATTATAAGACCCCCCCCCCCCCCTTTGTCAAGACATAGTTTTATAAAAAAGACGTTCTGAAGCCCAGCTCTTTTTCATAAACAAAATGCTTTTATTTGAAAATCAAGTCAAGTCTGGGATGGTACGCTAGTGCCACACATTGCCACCGCCACACGAAATCACCCTAGATCCTGGATGGCAATCACCCAGGCAGACAACAGATCCATCCCCACCTCTTGAAAGTAACCATCTATGTGCCACCACCAGGTGAAGGTTTCCATGGTTTTCGGCCAAACTGTAGGGACATGTTTTTCGCTCAACTTTTTTTAATCTATGAAGTGAGGTTTCTCCTCAAGGTTTCCCCGAACCCCAACCCTGAAGAATATCCCTCCACAAAAAAAAAGTTGGGCAAAAAACATGTACCTTCAATTTGGGCGAAAACCATCTGGGCGAAAACCAGCAGCAGCCCAGGTGAAACGAGGATGCCTCCTCGGCCTTCTGCAGTTACTGGACTCCTCAACATTGAGGCACCTGCATCATGCACAGAGAAACGCTCCACATGGCCAAAATGTCATAGGTGACGTTCCTTCACCGTGCAAGTCCCAGTTGTACTCAAAGGTCAGAATTTCCCAGTTACGCCCCCTGAAGCCAGAATTCCAACTTATCAACTCGTTTGAACCACGCATACCCCGAGTTCACAATCCAGTAGTGACAGGAGTGAAAGCTATAGTTTTTACTTTTTTGTTTTAGCACTTCTGTCTTTTTTGTGTCCAATTTAATAAATCGTGTCCACAGTACTGTCCTACTGCTGTCTGTGGACATGTTGCTAGGGTATTTTTAATGCGTGAAATACCGTGTAATGTGTTGTTTATCAACTGGTGCCGCTAATATTGACTAACCTGGTAGATGTCGCTCAAAATGACTGGCTACAAACCGAGTAGTAAATTAAAACACTAATGTAATGTCTGTGCCAGCTGTCCTCTTCCATTAGGTCTTTTTGGTGGACCGCATATTTTTGTAGCATTCTATACTCCAAAATCTTGTTCACTTATTTTCCAACTTGCGATGTTGTGTGGAAACTGGAATGCATTTACCTCGGGTGTGACGACATTGCCAGTCCCGATTTATGACTTCATTTGACACAAAGTCATCCCAGTTGTACCCAAGGTGTCTTCTGAATTATTTGAAAATTATGTTAATAAAACCACACTAAATGAAGCAAGGCCGGATGTTGTTTTTAACATCTTTTAAATAAATCATGTTTTCTTAGACTGACGTGCCGTATTTCTGGGCTGCTTGAGAGTTGTTTGATGACTGCTGCATTTATCACCATGAGCTTAAAGTTTGCATCATAGCTTCTCCTCAGTTGCTGGTTAACTTACCTGACTTTTGAGCCGCTGACTTCGGGACAAACACTGCGTCTCTCTAGCATGCAGCCCTCTGCCACTGTAAGATAAGCAGCAGGTCGCTTCAGACCTGGGAAACGTACCCGTTTCACACATTTTTTTCTGTCATCACAATAAATGTCCTCAGAGATTCAGGTTGGACGTCTCTTCCTCTTCATTGCTCATCATAGAACACTTAAAACACCACAGTTTGATTGAATTTAGGTGGACCTGAAGACTCCATATTTTCATCTTTACAAATTAAGAAAAACAATCCCTTTGAGCAGAAACACTTTTGCGGTCTGTAACCCTCACCTGCACATCATTTTCATCCTAACTAGTTGATGGCAGATTTGGAACGAGCTGAACACAGATCTGAGTCCAGTCTGCAGAAATCCTCTTATTGAGGGCTGAAGTCACGATCTCATTGCTAGTATTTGGCTGTGAAGATAAAACTGACATAAGAATAGCGCTACAACTCTGTCAAAAATGTGCTTTTGTCTGTGATAACATAAGGAAATTTGAATAAGCAGCACAATATGTTAAAAATTTTAATGGTGTCAATATATGACTCAGAAATAATGCAAACCTCTCAGTTACTGCTGCAAATAAAATCAACAAAAATCCAACACTCACCCATTATGACTCTTTGTCGTTATTAAAGATTCCCCAGGCTAAACGCCACCACCTGTATCATTATATTACTGTGTCTGTACCTTTGGCCAATCCTGGTACCGTGGTAGCCGTGAACTCTGACCTGGACAAATATAAACGGGTACTGCGTGCACTCCGGTTTAGTCTGTCCCGCTCTCATGTGGTGAAAATCTGCAGCAGCATTTTGCTTCATAAACGCACTCGGGGACAGGCGCTGATTTAAAGCTTCTACTGGGAATCCTCAGTAAAAACACTTTCGCTCAGGTTGGTGCCCAATTTCCCACCTTGGCTTGTGGCTTCAATGTGTCACTACTTTGAGTTTTACCAACATGTGACATCATCGACTTGGAAATGAAATCCTGCAACCATCTCATCCGTAGCCGCTTAAACTGCAGACCCAAAAAGCAGTAGATATGTGATTTTTTTTTTTTTTGTTACATTGTTAATGATGATTTTTTTTTTTTTATGTTTGTTTTATGTTATTGTAAAACTTTACAATGTATATACCTTTATTACCACTTTATTATTGTATAGTGATATAAACAAATGTAAATCTGCTGTAACAGCTGCAATTTATGAGATTTCACACGTGGAAATAATGCCGATTAGGTGTTGCTTTTTTATATGTATATCTGTATTTCACTGTAAGGGTTAAAGAAAGAATTTGTGTGTTTTCCTGACCCAGTTATTTACCGTAACATGAAATATTTTCAAGTATTCTGCACAGCTCTTAATTTAACGGCACATTGTAGGCTTGTAAAATCAGCTGAATCCAGCTGGTTTTGACTTTTACAGGATCACTGCTTGACTTTAAATGTTCTCTTCTGCTTTTTACTGCAGAGAACTGAAAAGAAATTATTGCATCTTCGGTGAGATTAATTAGCACACAGGAGTAAGAAAAGAGACTCAGACTTTTTTTTTTTTTTAACTTATCTGTCATAGAGAGTGTTCCACCAGGTCAATCAATATACATCACAAAGTACAAGTAAAAATGTTGAATTATGGACTAAAAAATCCTTTTGAATCACGTGTTATCTTTGTTTGGTGTCAATTTAATTCTTGTTGGCTTTGCAGCATCAACCTCTGTTCACTGCATCGACATTAAACGGAGTCAGTTAACTTATTTCCACTAAATATTTTTCTTCACAGTAAAATGCGCCTTCTCCAGTGGCTCTGCGGCCTGGCAGGGGCCCGTGCCCCACTTTGAGAACCGATTTCTGACAGCAAGAAGGTCCTGGGCTCATTCAAGGAATGATTTGTACATTGCTTTTTGTCTATTAACTATTAATTGCATGAATAAAATAATTACTAGGGGCTGGAACTTTGTAATAAAAAGCGTTCAGAGTTACTAAAGCTCCTCTCACACCTGGCTGACTTTGGCGCCGAGTCCTCCCGAGCGGTGCCTCAGAACGGCTTGTGAATGGTTCGGCCGGGGCTCGACTTGTGCTTAACCCAAGATATCAAGAGTTGAGGATGAGTTTGTGCAGAGCGTTCACTAAGTTCACACAGAGCTACGCTGAGTTTCTCCAGGGCCTGTCCCGGGTCATTCCAAACCAGGTGCAGGCCAGGATGAGGCAAATGGAAAGTTCCACAGCGACTAATTGTTTGGGTAATCCTGCAAAAACAGCGTTACAGCAGTCTAACTTACTTCAGATGAATGCATGAAGCAGTTTCTGAGTCAGTTCGTGATGTGAATTCTCTGAGTTTTGATATTTTTTTAAAGTGATAAAATAATGTTCTGGTAATATTTTTCATGTGATTTTTGAAAATTGAGATCAGTACTAATGGTAATGCTAATGTTTCTGACTTACTGTGTTTCAGAGACTGCGATTCCAGATATGAATAAATTTTCTGTCTGACTTTTAAAACAAACTACAGGTGTGACAGTTTTATCAGCATTCAGCTGGAAAACGTTTCTGGACATACAGCAATTTATATCGTTAATGCAGTTTGTTAGTTTGTTCACAGGACTGCGGTCATCAGAGGGAAGTGAAATGTACAACTGTGTGTCGTCGGCATATGGATGGTGAGATATATTATGTTTCTTTATGATTATACCAAGCCAAAGCAAGTACAGACTGAAGAGAAGTGGCCCAAGAACTGACCCTTGTGGAACCTCAGAAAATTTTTCATTCTGCAGATTTAAGAAAAGATGATTCATCTGCATCGTCCCCCCCAGTCCACCCAGCTGTTGAGTTCTGGCCTTGGCTGGGGAAGTAACCTGAGATGGACTGGTGTCCCATCCAGAAACAGTTGTAGACTCTTATCTGCTTCACGGTAGGGTGTCCAGGGATGGGCCTCAGGACCTGTATAGGCCTAACTGCAGATTTAAAACTACCTTTTGAGACATAACAAATCCTGTCCTTTAAGTAGAATGAAAACTAACTGAGAGCAAGACCTAACTAAATAAAGATAGCTAAAACATGAAGCCTTTGAATTAAAATGTCGTGATCAAGCTTTACATCATTTCTCTGTGAGTCACTGTTGCTTTTAAGGTCATTAATTACTCTTATGTTGGCTGTTTCGGAACTATGATTGGCTTTGAAACCCAATATGTCTTATATAGTGAATTGAAAGATACTTGTCCAGTTGTTTGTGTACAACGTTTTTGTGTATTTTGCTGGAAACTGTCCCAGAATTATTAATTACAGATGGATCTAGGCAGGTTTTCTTCAACAGAAGTACGATTACAGCACCTTCTGCAGGGCGCTATTAGTAATATATTCAAGGTTATCTGTAAAGCAATGAAAGACAGATCGGAACAGTTTGGTCGGGATGGAATCAAGACAACAGGTGCAACATTTTAGGCTGTGAATTACTTCTTTCGAGTTAACAGGTGAGACTGAAGATGTTGGATTTATGGCAGTAGTTTGGTGTGAGGGCGAGGCGGGACGAGATGTTTTACTGCAAGAAGTTACCGTTATTTATTATATGAGGGAGTTTTCTCTGAAAAAAGACAAATGCATCAAATTCTTCACATTTGTTTGGCGAGAGAAGTTCATGAGGGGTTAGAATTGGATTAATCGGTTTGTCAAGTGAGGAGAACAGGAGAAGCATTAATCTGAATATATTACTCGGGGAAAAAATATAACATTTTTTATTAAACTCGGTGGAAATATTTATACCTGATTGAATTTGGGGGTCAGTTTGGATTTGATGAGTTAATTTCCACCAATGTACCTCAGAGCTGATAGGACTTATATATGTATGATTGTAACTGATTATTCCTGATTACATACAATTCTCATTATACGATTTGTTTTTGATTTTTTTTTTTTTTTTTGCGCATATGCTGGTGCATGCGAAAAACGTTGCTTCCTCTTACCATGTTTTTCCCACACTTTTCAACAGAAGACAGTTTTGAGATTTTAACAAAGAAATTTTAGCTTTTTGGAAGAGCGTGACACGCTTCATGTTTCATGTTGCAGAGGAGGATCAGAAGGAGGTTTCTGCTCAGAGAACGGGAGGTCCCGATTACTGCATATTGTACCTGATTGTCCACTTTCACCTACTTTTACACAAGATTGCCCCCTATCTGCACTAATTAAATCCGATTAGTCACTTTTTTTTTGGATCACGATTTATCCTGACGTCACACAATTTTTAAACATGTTTAAAACTTTCCCGATTGCTCACAGTGTTCTACAACACTACTTTTACCACCAATTACACCTGATTTTAGGCCCCATTTGGGTATCCGTTTTTTGTTTGTTTTTTTATTTTTCCCAAATCGTACAGAATTGGGTATCAAAAATCAGTAATTAAGGAAAGGAAAAATGGCATTTTATCAAACAGCAAATATTATGAAATATAATATATTATTGAATATAACAGATGCTGTTAGTGTGGTGGCCTAGCGGTTAGTGCAACCGCTTTCAGTGCGGAAGGTTCCCGGTTTGAGGCCACCCCTGCCCATTCTCCACGTAATGTGGAGTTGTGTCAGAAAGGGCATCCGGTGTAAAACTTGTGCCAAATCTACATGCAGAACCATGTGGGATCTGCTGTGGCGACCCCAAGTTGAAACTGGGAGAAGCCGAAAGTAGGTTATTATAACAGATGCTGTTACATTTGCGGGCAACTTAGATAAAGATGTAGAATCAGGAAATTCTAAAATAATTTTTGATAATTACAAGATAACGCCCAACAACACAATCAATTTTCCGTGATACTTGGTGAAAATGTTGGTCGTGGCTTGGAAATGAAAACATATTTTGTGGTGAAACCAAAATATTTCATGTGTACCTTTTTCATATTTTTTATCGAAAGCGAGCTACTTTCAATAAACCTTGCTCTAAATGTTGTGTTTATGACCTAATTTGACAATTGATGCAGAAATATAAAAATACTCTTTAACAGATGACCTGTGTCACGCTCATCATTCATCTGATTCATATATATATATATATATATATATATATATATATAAACATACAGATGAAAGAATTATTTGCCTTTGTCAGAGGCATGCACTCTTAGAAGTGCTGCTGTATTTTACTTTTTAAAATTCAGTAACAAGCAATATGCAAGTAATATTTCAGAAAATATAGCTATATGTACACTGTAACTGAGCAGGTTTGGCACTACTGGGTGCCCCATTTATGACATCATAAAGGTCAGAAACAGTCTTAGAATGATCACCTGATTGAAAAACAAACAGGGAAGTCATTTGGGTCAGTGTTTAAATTAATTCTTTGCTCGGCTCCGGCAGTAAATAACTGCTATGAAAAGCTCCAATATGTAACTTTAAACCTGAGAAGCATTTATACTAAGAAAAACACAAGTACATATTAGAGGTTTCACAGCCAATAAATGGCTTTAAGACGATGCATCTTTCATCATGGCCAATTCACGTAGAGCTTCTGTTTTTCTAGCAGCTGAGCCGCAGAATCTCAGCCTGAGCTAATTGTGAAAATACAGAATTTAAAGGGATTTTCCACTGCTAACCTCTGTAAACAACTTAAAGAAGGGTTTATTATACTAAACGTCAAATGTGGTGTAAAAATTATAAATTGTTTTGCTAAAACCAGCTGCCAAGAGAACACGATATTTTATATTTCTTTGCTGAAAACACAGTGAAATAGATGATCTGTTTTGTTCTTGGTGTTAGAGAATTAATAGATGATCTGTTTTGTTCTTGGTGTTAGAGAATTAATGAACTGGTTGAAACAGCGGCGACTCCAGAGGGTTATATTCTTGATTGGGGTAGATGTGGTTTGATCATTTCGAATAGCCACAGAATTTGTAGTAAATATGCATTTTACAGAAAAATTCAAATGTCTACTGCATACATTCTGGCTCCTACACTGTTCAAGGCGTGCACGGACTGGGTGTTGGGTACGGCTGTGGAAACGAGTGGCTTAGGTGCCTTTGTGGGTGAGAAAAGGCTTACTGCCCTCGACTTCACGGACGATACTGTGATCTTTGCGAAACCAATGGATGCCCTGATTGCAGCACTTGAGAAGGTCAGCTACGACATTTTGGTCATGTGACGTGTTTCTCTGTGCATGATCCAGCATGCAGATGCCTCAATGTTGAGGACCCCAGGAGCTATAGAAGGCCAAGGACACGCCCACATTTCACCTCGCTGCGCAGATAGATGGTTATTTTTGAGAGGTGGAGATGGACCAGTTGTCAGCCTGGGTGGTTGCCATCCAGAACCTGAGGTGGTTGTATGGTAAGGTGGATGCGGGGATGTGTGGTACCGGTGCATGCTCCCAGACTTGACGACTACATACATGTTGTTAATTCACACGTGCGCTATACAACAGATTGAACTAACAATAGGATTTTTTTTATTTTATTTAAGAGTTACAGCAATTCTCCTTCTCAGAAGACACAAAGGTAAATTTGAAAGAACAAAAATGGTGCAAATTTAGAAGTACATTAGACAAATGCATCTAACGACAAACAACACAGTGAGGATAGAAGCTGCTCTCCTTTAGGTGGCGCTATTCTCCTGGATGAAGTTGTTTGACGAGAATTTTTTTTTTTTTTAAATCAGGCTAGCATACCAAAGCAAACAGAATAATTGGGAAAAAATTAATACATTTTGAGTTATGTGAGTGGCATGACCTTGCTTAGTTGATCCCAGTGTAGTGTGGACAATAAAACATCTCATTTTAGGGTGCTATAACCTTCCCATTAATCAACTATAAAAAGGACACATCTCAGGCAGGTGTGCACCTTTATTCCAAATTCTCATCTGAAAATCAGGATGAGGAAAATAAGGAGAAAATGTGCGGGTTAACAACGGGCGATTAATATAAAACACATCTGCAGCCTTTGTAATAACTGGGACATACTGGTTGGCCAACCAACATTTTAATAATAACCTGTACTTATTCTCTGCACATGCAATTTGAAAAATCACACCATTTAAACATACTTTGTTTAATTTAGTGTTTGGACTGTTGGTGGCTCACAGTTTAATCTGCATGAACTGTGCTGTACTTTTATTTAGCTCTGTTCATTGCCGGACATTAAACAGTTGAGGGAGTCATTAAAGCTGGACCTGTTTCCACAACCTGAGCTCTAGCCCTATGTGTGTGTGCGTGCCATTGACTTGTATTATTTTCCAAACTGTTCTTACTGAATGTGCAAAAGCCCTGATTAGGGGAGAAAAATAAGTGACCTCAGCTCACCAGAACACCACAGGCGAGGCTCGGAAAACTGCAATCCAGCCGTCGGTTGGAATTCCGCTCTCTTGAGTTTCAGCCCCTCAAAGTATGATATGGTTTCTAGGACTTCTGCCTGCAGGCTTCGAGGAATCCCACACAGCCTAATCTGCTGGAACAGTCCTCGTTCCAAGTTTTACTTGTGCAGTAAAGTCATTGTGGATGGCCACACAAATGGTTCAAAGCAAAGTCTGAAAACAAAAGAAACTTCAGAGGGCACCTAAAGACTGCATACCTTTGCCAAGGCCCAACATTCTTCTATTAAGATACTCTTAAAGGTGTCGAGCTGATATACAGGAGGTCACCATATGTCTGAACAGCATATATTACAGTTTGCAGCACTTTGCAGCCTACGAGAAAACATTTTCAGGTCTCGATGAAGCTAACTGTTTTTATGTGCCTGTTTTAAAGTTACAGTGTGTCGGATTTAGTGTCACCTGGTGGTGCGGTTGCAAACAGCCTGTCACGATTTTGTTTCCCTTCACGTTTTCACTTCTTTGACAACAGGGATTGATGCGCCCTTGCCTTCTCGCGTAATGAGCAATATCTATGATCCTCCTTTTCACAAAAATGAGGATTCTCAAACTTGTTAGTCTCCAGTAGCAACCAGTATATAGTGCAGGGGAACAACCACTGATTCCTCTTCTTTCTTTTTTTTCTTCAGTCTTCTGTCCGTGCTGCAAAATGAGAGAGGCGGAGTCAGTAATGTCCCCTTTGGGCTACTGTATGAACATGACGGCCTCTGTGAGGGGGCCCGCTCCCATGTAGATGTGAAGCGCTCATTCTACGCATATGAAAACACTTCGATTCATTGTTGCAAGTACATATAGACCAATTACCATCACTGCGTGATGGATAGTCAACGCGCTAGTAATAAAACAAAAATGTCCAGGCTACACCCATTTTTTCAAGAGTCAGATAAAGTGTGACTCTATGTAACTTTTCACCAAGTTTTGTTTTTGGGTTATTCATTCATTCATTAAATGGACTGCATTTCTATAGTGCTTTTCCATCTAGCAGATGCTCAAAGCGCTTTATAATGATGCCTCACATTTACTTCCCAAGCCAAGGCCGGTACCCATTTTACAGCTGGGTGGACTGAGACAATGTCTTGTCCAAGGACACAGACAGGGAGCATGAGCGGGATTCGAACCCAGGTCTACATATTGGCAGACCAGCTCCTTAGCCACTCAGCTACCTGCTCTGCTTCATTCATTTTCTGACGATTATCCGGGTCCGGATCGCGGGGGCAGCAGACCAAGCAGCTCAGACCACACTTCCCTATCCTCGGGCAAGATCTGTAACTCTTCCTGGAGGATCCCGAGGCGTTCCCAAGCCAGCTGGGAAATATAATCGCTACTCTGAGTCCCTCCCGGATGAGACAAGTGGTCACAATTTGACACTCGAGCGACTGTCTTTATTCATTCTCAGTCGGCTGGGTGCCATGTGCAGGAAGTTAGATTCATAAAACCCAGTCTAAATGTGGGGAAGGAGAACAGGGGGGGGTCACGCTCACACACATTCAGGTGTGCATGGTGTCAATGCCTCCGAGCAAACTGCCCTCTGTCTGCAGCTCTCATTCTAAACAGAAGGAGGTAATCGAGTCCTGAGCTCTAAACAGTAAATGAAGCTATCAGAAAGTAAAAATCTGCAACGTATTTCAGCCTGCTGGATGTTTCACTTCTCCGGGGCTTTGGCTGATGTTTGGATCATTCAGAACCATGTAAAGTCATTAACCTGTTCTGTAATAAAGAAAACCATTACCACTGGAGAAAAAAAAGCTGATCCAGGAATTTAACAATTGTTCAACGTTTCTTTAAGCACAGATTAAAGTTTTCTGGAATTTACCAGCTTTATGGTCATTTTTACATGAATCAAGACCCAGGACACACTGGAGGGACTTCCTCGCAGCTGGCTTGAGAACACCTCTGGATCCCCCAGGAAGAGTTAGAGGGCCTGGCCGAGGATAGGGAAGTGTGGGCTGAGCTGCTTAGTCTGCTGCCACCGCGACCCGGACTCAGACAAGCAGCAGAAAAGGAATGAATGAAGTAAATACTTAAATCATTTTGGCAAGGCATGCGACCTTTGGAAAAGTCGAGGTGCAGGCTCTGGTGCACCTTTCTCTCTGAAACAAACAAAATCTATTCTGTGCTCAATAAAAGTATTTCCGTCTTTGCTATTATGCACATACACTCACTGGCCACTTTATTAGGTACACCTGTTCAATTGCTTGTTAACGCAAATAGCTAATCAGCCAATCACATGGCAGCAACTCAATGCATTTAGGCATCTAGACGTGGTGAAGACGACTTGCTGAAGTTCAAACCGAGCATCAGAATGGGGAAGAAAGGGGATTGAAGTGACTTTGAACGTGGCATGGTTGTTGGTGCCAGACGGGCTGGTCTGAGTATTTCAGAAACTGCTGATCGACTGGGATTTTCACGCACAACCATCTCTAGGGTTTACAGAGAATGGTCCAAAAAAGAGAAGATATCCAGTGAGCGGCAGTTGTGTGGACGCCAATGCCT
>OMMV01122971.1:0-14549 GCA_900302635.1 Chatrabus melanurus
GTTGTGATTTGGCGCTATATAAATAAAATAAATTGAATTGAATTGAATTGAATTATGAAAGCCTTGGTCAAGATTTTTTTCTGAAGTGTTTTTATTCTTCTCGGGACATGAAAAAAAATGTTCAACTGTTTTTTTCCAAAAATATGATTTTTTTTCATAAAGTTACAGACATGTCAAATCCAGTGGACTACATGCGCCTGAGCACTCAACATAAAACATTGTGAACTTACTGTAAAAATGAATAAACTTGTGTTTTATTGTAAATATACAAACACTTGTTTCTTTTTATGCTTTCAAAAACATTTCAACAGAGGCTGATATGCAGTTCCACCATAGAAACCATTGCATTTAAGAGAAAATGACTTTTTAGTAGCTGTCCACTGCAGCGACCGCTATGCACCAGAGGGTTAGGCTCATGTGTCAATCAAAATTATGATTAAAGGTTTGGATGGGGCCTCAGAAAATTTAATGTTGTGGGCTTGAGGCTTTGATTTGATTTCTGGTCAGAGTTAAATCAAATCTGAGAGCATGTCGCCACATCCACCATGCCACAGAACTGCCCTGGGTCCTGACTGGCAGACAACTCATCCATCTCCACCTCTCAAAAGTAACCATCAATCTGCCGCAGCCTGGTGAAATGTGGGCGTCACCTTGGCCTTCTGCAGCCACAGGGGTCCTCAACACTCAGGCACCTATGTGCTGGATCATGCAGAGAGAAATGCGCCACATAGCCAAAATGTCAAAGCTGATGCTCCCTCACAGTGCAAGTGATACTCCTTATCTAAGTCTCCCTAAGTAACTGCTCATTTGACACAAAGTCTTTCCAGTGGTACCCAAAGATCCCGCAAAGAGCCCTAGTACCACAGACATCCAGTCATCAACTTAAGTTACTGATAAGCAGAAGTGAGAGTAAGGCTAGTCCACACGGCTATGTTTTCACAGGAAACCAGCTAATTATCTATCTTTTTTGGCCTTTCATCAACACTAATCCGCCGTTTTCCCCACCCCAAACGGCACTCTTCAAAAACAGCCTGCATAGCAGAGTTATTTCTATGTGTGGACTTTCAAAACCATGTTTTTTTGGGAAATGGTGCAGTAACACTCACTGTCAGCGGGGGGAAGCAGCAGTATGTCCTGCCACTGTGAAGCGTAGAAGAAGAGCACACTACATGGGATGTGTCAAGCCACCTCCCGCCACGCGATGGCAACACTTAAGACCCTTTCATTTTGCTCTGCATTACAGTGTACTCCAAACGCCGAAGAAGAAATGAACACAGCTTCATGTGGATGCAGATATTTTCAGATACGGCCACATGCCATATTTGTTTCAACCCAGCACTCCCACCGAAAATGCCGCTGTGTGGACGAGGCTTAAGTCATCGTCACGTCACTCTCAAGTCATGAAACTGCAAGTCCCAAGTCAGCTGTCAACACATTACAGTCAAGCTGAGTTGGGACTTGACTTGAGAGTGACTTGATGGTGACGTAAGTCTGTCTCCCATTACCAATTACCGATTTACATGCAACTTCAAAATTCGGGGCCTGAAATTGGGTGTAATTGGTGGTAAAAATAGCTTTGTAGAACATTGTGAGCAATCAGGAAAGTTTTAAACATGTTTTAAAAAATTTGACATGGGGATAAATCGTGCTCCAAAAAAGTGAATAATCAGATTTAATTGGTCTGTAAAGGTAAAAGTGGATAATCGAGTACAATATGCAGTAATCTGGACCTACCGTTCTCTGAGCAGAAGCCTCCTTCTGATTCTCCTCCACAACCTATGAAAAGCATGTCGCGCTCTTCAACATAAGACATTTTTGAGATTTTATCAGAGAAATTTTAGCTTTTTAGAAAAATGTGGGAAAACCGTGGAAGTACCGTTTTGCGCAAATGCTGGTGCATGCACAAAAACAACCATATACTGGGAATTGTACATAATCGGGTATAATAATCGGTTGCAATCAAATGCAATTGGATATAAAATAGTAGGTAATAGTAAGAACTGCAATTACATATGAATTTTACAATGTTATAATATTGGGCCCGATTTCCTCAATTTTGAAATCTGGATGGAAATTGGGGCCAAAAATTGTTAATGGGAGATGGCCCTTACTCCCACTTCTGCTGGTTAGCATCTGAGTTTCACAATCATACAGTAAGGCCTGGTCCACACGGCTCTGTTTTCACAGGAAAATGACTATTTATCTATCCGTTTTGGCCTTTCATCCACACGAATCTGTCGTTTTCGCCACTCCAAAATGGTTCTGTTTGAAAATCCCCTCCAGAGTGGATCAAAACGAAAAGAGCGGAGTCGTTTCTGTGTGTGGACAGTGAAACCATATCTATTGGGAAACGGTGCAGTTACAATAACCGCCAGCGGGGGGAAGCAGCAGTGTGTCATGTCGCTGTGAACATGTCCGTGAAGCGCCGAACAAGAGCACACATTTCCACAGGTCAGCAATGACGGAATGTTTTTGACATGGTTATCGATTTTAATAACATGTTTAGTGATAAACATCACTCTGTATAATCTGCATGTGGCATATCTATGGACCACAGAAAGCAGGGTGCACACCCTGCTTCTGTCGAGCGGACCCAGGCCCCGTGTCCACCACCATCAGCCTCCTGCCACACGATGGCAAAACGTGACACCATTTCAGTTTGCTCTGCACTACAGTGCACTCCAAATGCAGAAGAAGAAATGAACATGGCTTCATGTGGGCGCAGATATTTTCAGATACGGACATGTGCCTTATTCGTTTCAAACCGGTGCTTCCAACGAAAACGCAGGACCTTCATTATCCTGCATCGCCAAACACCGCTGTCCACAGAAGGCAATATGTAATCTGTAATATGATCCCTATGGAATTGACTTTCACTGTTATACTGATGATCTGCAGATGCACATGCCTGATTGTGTGGGTAATGTCTCCCAGATTGCAAAACTGGAGGCTTGTGGACTGTTGTGTGTTCTAAATTATTATTATTTTATTAAAACAGATACATTAATTGGCAAAATTAAAATACACTTTTATCTTTAACTTTGTATCTATTAGACAGTCAGAGTAAAAAATTATGAGCCATGATTCATTAATGTTTTGTTTTTGCAGTTATCTCATGTGGCAGCCAACCCTGGTTTCCCAATTACAACTCTGCAAACACAGTTCAACAGAATTCATGTTTCCCTTTATTTAAGACATATGTAAGAAGGTTCTGTACTTTAAGACTTAGTTAATAAAGTGTACTTTTTGCACTTCAGTTATGAGAAATCTTAAAGAACACTGTGCCGAACAGTAAGCTGAGTTCTACAACAATTTGTTTCTGGAATCCTTAACTGGTGTTTTTGTTGGGATCTCAAATGCTGACTCCAGTCTTCTGCTCTCTTGGATCCACACCAAAATCAACACTGAATGTAATAGCTCTGCCATGAAACATTCAGATGCTTCTGTTTTTAGGGATACCAGGAAATAGTACCTGTGGGGGTGATGACAGTAAGAGCAATGTCTAGATGGGTAGGGTAAGTATGGCATCAATAAGGATTTGGACAGCTTCCTTAGGAGAGACTTTACTGGTAGCTCACACAATTCATTGCCTTGTGGAAATCTGACCTTCAAGCTTTCATCCAAATGATTGACCTTTGGTTGAAATTTCCAGGGAAATTCCAGAATCCATCAACATACTGTATGTGTGCCAAGTGTGGTACAAATCAGGTAGAAAATCAAATTCCTTTCAAGTGTCCCTAATGACCTTGACATTTGCCAAAACAAAACCTTTTAGGAAAATTTTGGGGTCGACCTTAATCCACATACCAAGTTTTGTAGAACTCGGTCATAGGATCTGGGAATAGGCCAACAAACAGACAGACATGACCTTGACCACAAAGACTGACCTTTGGAAAATTTAACTTCACCGGGAAAATTCTGGAACCAACCTTTATATGCGTGTCAAGTTTGGTAGAAATCTGAGTCAGAAATCAAAATTTTGACCATCGACTGCAATGACCTTGACCTTGATCTCAATGCTTGACCTTTGCAAAATTTGACCTCACCTGTGTAAATCTGTAGCCCACTGACATATGTGTGCCAAGTTTGTTGCAAATTGGAGTGAAAAAAATCTAAATTTGGACTTTGGCTCCAATGATTGCAAAGCAAGTGGCGCTGTGAGATAGGAGTCGGACAACCAATATATAGACCAGGGTTGAGTTCCAGGTGTGTACTTTCAAGCTACCTGTCTGCGCCCTTGAACAAGACACTCCATCTGCATTGTCCCAGTCCATCCTACTGTAAATGGGGACCTGCCTTTGCTAGGGAAGTAACCTGCCATAGACTGACATCTGGTCCAGGGGGAGTTGTAGAGTCTCATCTGCTTCATGCCACAGTATCCAGAGATAAGCACCACCCGATGGGCCTCAGGGCCTGTTTAGGACTTCTACCACAATGACTGACCTTTGTTTAATTTGGGTAATTATGGACCTTTGCCATAACTAACCCTTTTAGGGCAATTCCAGGGTCAACCTTCATCCACTTAACATGCTTGGTGGAAGTTGGCCAAAGGACCTGGGATTACTAGGGGAAGAAACAGACAAATGATGCTCAAATTATCTTATGATCCATGCTTTTAACATTTTATTTTAATTACAAATGTTTCTAATAATGAGCCATTTAAATCAAGTACACAAAGCATGCTGCAACATAGTCATTTGAGAACTATTAGGTATAATGAAGTCTTAGTTTTAAATTAAGTTTTTCTAGGTTGGAGAGGAATGGCAACCTGATCTGGGGAAATCTGTTGTTTTTCCCATAATCAGATCTCGAGAACTTGAATTTCTTTGTGTGAAAAATGAAAGTTACTTACATGATCCACCTTTGAAAGGTTGTAAGAGTTTTTTATCTGCAAATATGCCCAGCATCAGCACTTATTTGGTAACATTGGGAGGTGTAAGGTGGAGTTCAGGTCTGCTGTCTGAAGTATACAAATTTGAATACAAGCTTAAAATGTCTGTCCAGTACTTTCTAAGAGCTGCAAAAGCCCAGAAAAAAAAAGTGAGAGAGTGGGTTTGGGAGACTGGCATCTGCCAGAAATAGGAAAATAGAATGTTACAATCTAGATGTAGTCTGGATTTGGAATAAATCAAGCTTGAATTAAATTAAATGGTGATGACTGCTAACTAAACATGCTTGTCCTGCCCATTACCCTGTACATTTTGACAGACCTTCTAATTTCTCACTCCTGTCTCAGGTGGGTGGTGGACACATGATCTTAAGCTTCAAATAAAGAGACAAACTTTGACATCAAATGCCTGGAACCAGGAGGGAGCCAAAGTATTTAAAAAATGCTGCTTGATCTTGGATTTGACATAGTGTTTAACTTGTAAGTAGCAAAAACAAGTGTGAATGAGGGAGATCAGATTTTGCTTTGAGCTGATCAAAGGAATCTAACTGATTATCAGTATACTGTACAAATCTTGGCTTGTGTTTTCCACAAGCAAGAGAGTGGTTGAGTCTCAGAGAGGTTGAGAATTTCCCTTATTTGGTGTACCAAGCAGCAGTGGCCTTGGCGGCCACCAGACCTAGGCTTTGGAAATGAAAGAAACTGACAAGCTCATTTCAAAATACATGCAATATCAAAATCACACAAATATTGCGAGAGACAGAGAGAGAAAGAAGAAGTGTCTGGTTTGGCTACATTCATACAAAATCATTTCCACAGGGTTGTGTGGACTTGTGACCGTGTTATTTGAGTTTGAGAATGTAACCACAACAACAACAATAAAAAAATAACGGATTATTTCTCTCATTTAGTACTCACAGTCTCTCATCTGCTTCACGGACGATTAAACGCCCGAAAAGTCTTCAGAGATTTTCCTGTAAAGGGCTGACGTAGGGGCTATGGGAGTTTTATAATACCTTACAAAATCAATGGCTGTTTCAATGGGCGGACACAAACAGAACAAGGAGTTGTTCTGTGATGTGTGTGAACATCCCTGTTGTGGAGTCTGGTTTGAGTGGAAAAAAAGAGAAGGAAGTAAAAAAAAAAAAAAATGCACAACGCGGTGTGAATTTGCTGCTCTCTTATTGAGCTAGGATCTCTCCTGCAGCAGTTTGACCAGCAAAACATTGGTCCATTATTGAAATAAAATTGCAAGGGGGCAACAGCAGGTGGTTTTTGCACATCTCAAAGTAGCCAATCTGTTTTGAGCAACACATATGCAACCCCAAATCAGAAAAAATTGGGATGATATAGAAAATGCAAAAAACAAATAAAAAAACAACAACAAAAAAATGCAGCACCAACAGGGGCCTAAATAGGACTTACTTATAGGAAGTGAGTTTGTATGATCCAGTCTTGTTTTACAGCTGACTGCAAACTATATTAGCCTGTTTTCATTTACTTTGAGTTCTATTTCATTGCAAACAACATGAACCCAAGATATTTCATGTTTTGTGTGGTCAACTTCATTTGTTAATATACATCCATTCCTGCATTTAAGGCCTACAACACATTTCAAAACAGTTGGGACAGGGGCAATTTATTCTACATACAGTACTGTGCAAATGTTTTAGGCACCCCATTTTAAAAAAAAAATTAAAACAAACAAACAAATACCCCCAGGCATCATCGTCAACAGAAATTCACCTGAAATCCCCACCCCTAAAAAAATGCAACATAAATAAAATATGAGATTATTACATTTTCTTTTTCATTCAAGTAACCAGTCAATTACTAATTTACAAACCTCTTTTTAAAAAGAAGCAAACACACACACACACACACACACACACACACACACACAAATTGATTTCCTTGTGGCTGTACTGCCTACTTGACAACACAAAGACAGTTGCTGATCATCAATCAATAATAAAATTTAAATTTTATTTTTATTTAAAATATATAGTATTTCTTAATGATTGATGTAAATGAAGTCCAAGACATATTCAGTGACTAACCCCTGACTTGTCTCAAGAACACTGGCTGTAAAAGTGATGATTTAATCCTTATATGTAGAATAAATTGCCCCCTCCCAACTTTTTTGGAATGTGTTGCAGGCCTTAAAAGCAGGAATTGAAGTATATTAACAAATTAAATGTAGTTGACCACAAAAAACATGAAATATCTCGGGTTCATACTGTCTGCAATGAAAGAGAAACCAAAGCAAATGTAAAGATTGCTGCATTTTTTAAATGTGCATTTTTCATATCACCCCAGCTTTTCTGAATTGGGTCTGTAAATGTGTGAATCAATCTGATCTGATCATTTTTATTAAACCCTTGTACACAATAACTGTGGATTCACTGATCAGAATGATCTGATTCGATTCCATTCAGATTGGAATTCTTCATACAAACATAGTTACTGACATCCACACCTGCTCCTAATACATCTTCAATCCAGCATCCACTAAGTATCCAGCAGGTGGCAGGCACTTCTATGGGATATTACTCCAGCAAAACAAATTTGCTTTTTGGATTGATCCGATCCATTAAAGTTTACAAAAACTTAATGTTTGTCCTCATATGACATTTTAACCTGGTGAGTTACAAGATGATAGATGATTTTTAGTTAACATGTCAACTAAATGGAGGGGATGGAGTCATCTATCTATCTATCTATCTATCTATCTATCTATTCACACATTGCATTTTACAGGGTGCATTCCTGTAAAAGCCTAGGAATATTCTAATGGAGTTGTACACCCTAGGGCGTAGACTGCCGACAGGTCTAGGCTTGTCCAATAAAGTAAATAAAACGACTGGCAGAAATGAACTGAGTGAGCTTCCATAGAAAGCCTTTTAAAAAAAGGGATTTTAGCTTGTTTTATTCTGCTTTTCAGCCCTGCCTTTACCTTTGAGTTGAGTTTGAAGCTACTTCCACTGAAACAGAAGAGAGGTGGGTGGAGGTGTGGGACTTGAGGGTCATACAGGTCACATTGGGCCTACGGCTCATTTGTTGAATCGGCTGCTCTGTGTTCAACACATTTCTCACTCGTTCTATGTGTACATATCTACACTCCTGCTAGTTACAGACACACCTTCCACTTGCATGTAGCAAGGCATACGGGAGGAGGAAAAGCAGCACAATTTGATGTTTTGGAATGACATTGTCTCGTCTTTTCTTCTTTTCCCACAAATGTGTTTGTCAGCACCCTACTGGACTACATCAAAATGAGAATTTTAAACTTGTATTGTTTTGGGTAAAAAACCAACAGGTTAGTAAGTTACACGGCAGCATGCGGTGGCAACACCCATATCACCTCCCTCTGTGGGGGATCTTGCCTCAAGTCAAGGCACTGATTCAACAATCACAATATTTTCAGTAAGACAAAAAAAAATGCTTTTTTTGTGCAAAGCTGTGACAAGTGAAACAAGTGGAATATTGTTGTGTATTGAGTCTGTGGGCGTCACACAGTGACTGATTGTGTTTGTGTACAGAGTCTTTGTGGTGGTAACTTTGAAAATCACATGCAGTTGCTGACAAGGTTTCTTCAGGTCAGACTTCGGCTTCAGGCCTGTGGTAATGTGAAACAATTCTGCAGGAATCATTCTATCTTCTAGGCTTTCAGAGACGACAAACCCAGAAATGACAGGAGACTTTGTGTCCGCCGCCAGCCAACAAACTGTTCCAGTAGTGCAGTGTGAATACATACATGCCGATTAGTTATCTAAGCTTTGAAATCACGGAATAATCAATCTTTTCTCACATATATATAACTTTTCCCTGACAAAGAGAAGACAGAGGCAGCGTTCGCTGTGTAACATATGTTGAGTATTTGTATTGGATTTCAGAAAACACTGGTATTTCCTGGTGTTTTGTGTCCAGCAGCTTTGGCATCTCCACAGAAATATTTCTAATATGTTACACAGCACGCTACGGTGTTTGGGTCACATCTTCATGTCTGTCAAAAGAAGGCTGTCATCAGGTCGATGACGTGCCACTGCAGGTATAAGCACAGTAATTATCCCAACAGCAAAAGTTTCCATTACGTCTCAGCTCAGCATATGCTAACTCTTTAGCGCCGTGACATGGCTTTTGTTGTGTGGGGAAATGTTCATGTCTGCTCTAACATCTGGTTTTAGGGCGGCCTCAGATGCTTCCACTGGATGTTTACGGACTTTGTGAGGCCTTTGAGCGGTTCACCACAATGGCAGTAATGACAAAACTGGAATAAAACCCAGCTAATTATTTGCATATGTAATTAGCTTGCTGACACAAGCACAGCAGGATGCGAGAGTCATTTTCTCTACCGATGCATGACATCGAGGCTCGTCGGGGGTTATGGGATGCCAGGGTGTTGTTAGGTCCTCCCCTTATGTCTGCGTTGAGACGGAGCACTGCAGCGAGGAGGCCACTGCTGAGACATTACAGAGTTCAACATGCTGCATGTACGGGCAGTCCCTGCTAGACTGTTGCTGGGTCAACGCATTTTTCATTGTTGCCAGACGGGACACGGCTCATCTGTCGCTCAGCACTGAACAAAGTTTGCGTGCCGGTTGTGAGCGTGTGTTTTATAACTCTCCATACATTCTGTCTGATGGATAGTATTGCTCTAAGAGGCAGGCCCTCCCTCTTCAGTTGAAACAGCTGATTTATGTCTGGCTCTGGACATTTGTGCTGTGTGGCTGGAATGCAGGGAATTTTAAAGACCCCTCCTCTGCCTGTCCCATCCGCATGCAAACAAATGAAGCAGGCGCCTCGTCGGGCAGATGAAGGCCCACGGGTGATTCCACTGCAGGGCAGGAAGGCACAATGTCAGGAATGTCAGAGGCGAGAAAATCCATTCTATACTTTGTTCTGTCAATCTGTCGCGCTTATTTTCCTTTTTCTCTGTACATTTTACAAAGAGATATTTTAGGGCACATTTATAATCTGGATGAGTACAGGTTGCACATTGTACACCTCCTTTTCTGGCCAGGCTCATCCCTCTCACGTTTTGTAAAAAATCATTTTAAAGATTTTATATCTTCTAACTTGTAATATTAATAAACATATTTCCCACCACCAATGACATTATGAGGTTTACGTGATCAAGTTCATTTTCTTGTCTATCTTTCAGCAGGATAGCTCAAAAACACACAAATAAATGTCATTCATTTGTGGTGCAGAGATAGGCCATGGGTCAAGAATGAATCCACGATGTTATGGTGTCTATCTGAATCCAGGAGTGGATCCAGTACATTGTTTTTAAAGTTCATTTTTATTAAAAGTAGCATTCTTACCTTATGAAGTCTCAAAGGAAAACTAACATTCTTGATTTACATGTAATCAAGTATAGGTAATCTTTCCTTAGGACAAGAAAAGCAGATTTTTTTCTAACCTTCTTGTCTTATTATGTCATAAAGAAATCCTAACCCTGCTGCCTTATAACACCCTAGTAAAAATGTAGCTTTCTTGCCTTTTGATATCATAAAGGAAAATCTAACCATTCTGCCTATGCCATCATAAGGGAAAACCTAACCATCTTGCCTAATGACATCATAAGAAATACCTAACTAGCCTGTCTTATGACATCATAAGGGAAAACCTAGCCATCTTGCCTAATGACATTTTAAGAAATACCTAACCAGCCTTCCTTATAACATCATAAAGGAAAACCTAACCCTCCCGCCTGATGATACCTTAAGAAAAACCTAACCATCCATGACATTATAATGGAAAATCTAACCATCCTGCCTAATTTCACCTTTTAAAAAAAATTAACCTTCCTGTATTATTACACCATAAAGGAAAACCTAACTGTCCTGCCTTATGACATCGTAAAGCAATGGTTCCCAATTCCAGTCTTTAGGGACCTCTGACCTGCACATTTTTCTTCTTTCCCTGCTTTGTCAAAAGCTGATTAACTCATTTAGGTGTCTGTTAGCTCTTGAGTGGTTGAGCACACTTGAATTGACTAATTCAGTTTGAAAAAAGTGCAGATTAGGGGCCTCTGAGGACTGGAATTGAGAACCACTGTCATAAACAAATCCTAACTGTCCTGCTTAACCACATCTTAAGATAAACATCATAATGACCTAACTTTCCTGCCATATGACACTGTAAAGGAAAACTTACAACATCAGAATCAGAATCTGGACTGCCATTGCTGTTGGCCGAGATACTATGTGCTCTTTTGAGTATCCTGTGTGGTATCTGTTTAACTACTTTCAGCTTCTCCCAATTTCAACTCAGGGTCGCCACAGCAGATCCCACATGGATCTGCATGTAGATTTGGCACAAGTTTTACACCGGATGCCCTTCCTGATGCAACTCCACATTACATGGAGAATGGGCAGGGGTGGCCTCGAATCGGGAACCTTCCGCACTGAAAGCGGTCGCACTAACTGCTGTTTAACAGTGTCTATTCTGGTTTGAGTCCAACCCTTTCGCTACATATCAAGAATATCCAGTCTTTAATTTTTGAATAATCCTGGTAACAAGGCAAGAAAAAGTGATTGCAGAAATGATGTAAATACACACATGCCCTATAACAAAATATATATGACAAAAAGACTTTATTTGTGTCACAATTTTTGAAACACAACTATGCATAGAGTTCTGTTGTTTGAATGTGGCCAGTGAATTATGTGATGAATACAGAGCAGTGCTTTTTTAAAACACCATGAAGTCAAAAATATAAGAAAGCCTGAGGATCAAGATTGTGTTGGAAAAAAAAGGGAAAAGAAGCAAAGTACCTCCACACGGGTAACGTTATCTTGTATATATTGCTGTGGAAGTCACAGGAACACAAATCTATCATGTATTACTTAATTTAATCTGTAAATCAAAGGCACAATGGCTGTGTTTTAGCTGTAAATCAATAGCACATGCATCTTCAACATGCTGCTGGCATTGCAAACAATAAATGAAGAACAACACTCCACAGAAGCTGGAATAGTTATGCATTCCAACAATAAAAACATAAGCAGCTCTTTCTACTGTAGCTCATTTTCATCACAATGATATATCCAGACACCATTTGGATTGCTTTTTGAGTCTTTCTGTCCTCATGGCTATAGTTAATAATTCCCTTTCTCCTCTTGGGGCCACACAGCTCAAGGCCTGCTCTTCGCTGCGGGCTTATCCATGATGTTGAGTACATCGTCCAGGATGGAAGGGCCCAGATCGAATTCAAGCGAGAGAAGTGACCCAGTGATCTGGGCGAGGGATTCCTGCGATGTACTCTTCTGCTTGGAAAACTCAAAATCAAAATCACAGATGCGGCCCTCTTCCACCCCACTGTCTCTGTCCACCCACTCTCCATTGCATTTAGAGAGCTCCTCGTTAAATCCCAGGGTAATGTCATTGTTAAAGTATCCATAACCATTGCAGTTGCCATTGAGATTCCCGCTGCCATTGCACATTTTGTTCTTGAGGTTTCCTTTTCGGCTGAAGCTGCCAAAGCCGTCGCTGCTTGTGTTGCTGTTCAGGCTTCCGTTAGCTTTGTAGATGCTGCTGCTGTGGCCATTGCTCCAATAAGAAGATGGTTTGTCGTACCTGTTTTCACTTCTGTTCATTTTGTTAACCTGGGCAACTGCCTCAGACATCGGTTCGTCTTTGTTTTCCATCAGATCCAGGAGGACGTCGGGCTTTGACTGGACATGGGAGGAGAGAGATGAAGGTTCACTGCTGAAGACATCCATGGAGCGCAAAAGAGCATCCATCTGCAGGATTTCTACTTCCTCAACAGCATCAGGTTTCAATGGTGCCATCGGTCCTACTATGTCCTCCAGTGGTTCTGGTGGCTTGGGAAACCCAGCGGATGAGATCATGGGAAGGGTGAGTGCCTGGCAGCCACCAATACTTGGGAGGGAGATGGCATTCTTGAGAACTGGTGACGGAGTCTCGACAAAGGAAGCATCAGAGGTGCTGTTTGCTCTCAGAAACTCAGTCGGGATGCCAAACTGAGGGTGGACCTCTGTCTTCCCGGGTAGGAGCTCATACTTTCCCTGGAGAAAGGACATATCTCCAAAGGCATCTCGCTCCCCACCCCGGCCAATGTGGATGGTGTGACGAAAGTCCCCAAGTGGTGGACTGATCATGTCTGGGGACAAAATATCTCTCAGGCGGCACTTTTTCCCCTTCTTATTATTAGTGGGTTTCAGGTATATGGGTGCTTTTGCTGGCATGGCTGTAACTGTGAAATATATCGGAGAAATGAAGGACAGAAGAGCAGAAAACCTCTTGTTCCGGATGTTCCAGGAGAAGCTCGTGTTACATTCTCAGCAATGCACTGGCCATAAATTTCTCCAAAACTATTTTCAGCAGTCGTGTCATTGATCAGGAAATGTGATTCCACACAGGATTGCAGATGTCTGGAGCTGTAGAGAGGTCAAATAGCCGCTTTTCTGAAAGCAGAGACAAATATAGGAAATGTCAGCATTCAGAAGTGACATAAATTATGAGTTTGCTGCCTGTTGCTTCATTACACTCAAAAATAGATTTAAAAACCCAAAACAAACATGAGCTCAGCACTGACAGATTTACTAAGGGTTGCTTCTCCTTTGATGAGTACTGATGCTGATACAGGACTCTTGTCCTGCTCTGGATGAAGAAATCTGGTCACCAGCACTATGAAAAAAAACCCCACATTCGATCATGTGAGGAAAAACATCATCAGCATCTGTTTGCGTCTGGCAATCGTAGAAGCCAGAGGATGAAGCCTGGGTCTAAAGCTTTTTGCTGCTCTATTCCCATTTCCACACAAGCCTCTGTTGGCTTCCATGGATGTGCTAATGCCGAACAGCTGGACCTCAGTTTGGGAGAAGAGAAGCGAAAGGGATTTTAGTAGGATCAGAGCAGGGCAGGAATGGGCTACTGCTCAGACACGCACACCACGAAAAACACGGAGAAAGAGGGAAGGAAAGGGTGTTTGTGGGACGTGAGATAGAATGAAAGAGACAAGGATTACAGCACCAGTGGCGCTTACAAAGAAAGGCGACGCAGATTCTATTTTAGCTTTGATTGGCAGAGGTCCAGCTTCAAGTTTCATAAAAGCTAAAGCACTAACTTGGGTGCATATATAAAGAAGGCAAAACATCATGAAACATTATTGAATATTTCCCCAAAGGTAGGTGACGTCGACCTACATCAGCGATACATCCCTGTAGTTAAGTTCACCTGCCGTCAGGGAATTAATATTCCTCGCTTTTATAGTCCTTTCGAATAGGTGCCACAGGTTGACAAGCAAGAACAGACTTTACATTATCTAATTTTATTTAAAAAATTCCTTTCCAAAGTATAAACGGTTCTGAAAAAAGAGATAACTAGAATGGCACTCGGAGAGCGCAGACCCCGCCAACGCAACGATCCTAGGACCTACCATTATCCTGGATTGTAATCCTGGCGTGGATCGAGATTACACTGATAGATTTTGATCATCCAGCGCTTTTATTTTTTTAATTTATTGTTGCTCTTCAATAAAGGGCGTGCCTTAATTGAATTGCTATAAAGGGAATATAGATGCTGGGCCCAAAATTTAGTAGAAATTGAAAAAGAACAACCATGTAACAATAAAACACTTTTATTTAGATTGTTGCAGTATTAAAATTGTTCCGGATCTCAGATCCGGAAT
>OMMV01122981.1:0-10671 GCA_900302635.1 Chatrabus melanurus
AAAACTATTCCATTTATTAATCCTATTAGCTTAACCAGTAATTTGCATCACTTTTTACCAAAATTGGAGCAACGTTAACTTTTGACCCCTGTACAAACTGAAATTGACCTTTGTCACCATTTCTGCTGTTTTTACCCCATAACTCCATAACATTCAGTCACAGATAGTCCAAACTATACCTTTTTGGAATCTTTATGATCAGGAAAATAATATGGTATATGTTTCAATATGATTGGAGGATTTTTATATTTTGACCCCTGTGTAATCCTTCATTGCCCTTTCATGGTCCTCAGAGGTCAAATCCAACTTGCCTCCACATCTGAAAATAAACCTTATGATATGTACCAACTGTGGTAGAAATTTCATGCTTTGATCACAAACTGAACAATTGTCCTGAAATTTTGAGCTATGCCGCCTGATTACTGTAACTCCTAAATGGTTAATTTTGTTAAAGCTACAGTGTGTAGGATTTAGTGTCATCTATTAGTGAGGTTGCAGATCGCATGCCGTCGCCAGTCATGAGCACGGGGATTCATGCTCCCTGGCCTTCTCTTGTGATAATCAACATGGTCCTCTATTTCACAAAAATGAGGGATCTTAAACTTGTTAGCGTACACTAGCACCCAGTAGACAGCGTATAAGAGAGCAATCACTGATTCCTCTTGTTTTTTTTCTTTAGTTTTTCGGCCGTGCTGCAAAACTTGAAAGGTGGAGTAAGTATGTCCCTTTTTGGCTAATTTATCAACATTTCAGCCTCGGTGAGGGGGCCCGCTCCCATGTAGATATGAAGGACTCATTCTAAGCTCATGAAAACATCAGTTCATTGTTTCAGGTAATTCTACAAGAATGAACAGATGGTTATGAATGGTATATTCCATTTCTGATAAGAAACACCCCTAAATCCTACACACTGTAGCTTTAAAACCCCTTGAATTAAAGCTAAAAGTCTAGATTACAAGCACATCTTGAGTGTTTCAACTGCACTGTGGCGGTGTACAGAGGCAAAATTACAAAAGTTGCGTCACTGTCCAAACACTTATGTACCTGACTGTATTCACCTTGGCAGAACGATGTGTTTCCTTCCCCCTAAAATTGCCAGAGGTCTCAACAGACAAGTAAAAGGTTTTACAAACAAAATGTTGACCGCCCCCAGCAGTGCATTCATTCATCCGTTCACCCTCTCAGGCACCGCTGAAGCCTCGGTGATGAATGTGTACACTGCAAATCCCTCTGTACGTGCCCCGGGGGGTTTGCACAAGGCCTACAGGCCTGAGAGCAGGATGTACCGGGGTAGTGCAGGCGGTTGGCATATTTTGCCTGTTCAGCAACAGTCTGCTTCCACACCCTAACTAACATGAATGATGTCAACATAAACGTGTTGCTGTTTGCACGGGCGCCGAGATAATTAGAACAACTCTGGATCCAGCTGCTGCTGGGAAATGCAAACCAATGACAGTATAACAAACACAATATTAGTGAATAAGCTTAAATTCGCCACTCAAAAAACTGACATGTTGTAGGACTGCTACTAATGATTACTGTATTTCTATTGTCGAGTCGTTTCTGAATTACAATCCCAAATCAGAAAAAAGCTGGGACGATATGGACAATGCAAAAAAAACAAAACCCAAAAAACTTTGACTTCTATTTCATTGCAGACAGTATGAACCCAAGATATTTGATGTTTTGTGTGCTCAATTTCATTTCATTTATTAATATACATCAATTCCTGCATTTAAGGCCTGCATTAAGGCCAGTATGGTACTGTATGGTAAATCTGTGTCAAGTAGGCAGTTCTCAAAAATTGTGTCCCCATGCTGGAAGAAGACTAGTGAGGGAAGCCACCAAGACACCCAGACAACTCTAAAGGAGTTATAGGCTTCTGTGGCTGCGGTTGGAGAAACTGTGCATCGTGCAACTTTTGTCTGTAGCGTCACCAGTAATACAGCTTCATGATGAAATGGTATAGAGGAGGATTTGCTTTAAAATAACATGCCAAATTGCAGCTGCACTTTGCCACAAGGCACATGGGGAAACCCGAGCCTAGATTTGATCGGTTTTCCTGTTTTACAGGAAAACAGATGCACACAAGCCTATAATTCTTTCAGAGCTGTCATGACACAGGAGGCTTGGGTGCAGGTATTAAAAACTATGATCGGCATATTGCCTCAGTAACTATGGCGCTACCAAACTATCAATACCTGCTAATTAGTGCTACCAGTGCTAACATACAAATTAAACAATCAAAATTTCACTCAACGGAAATACTGGACCACTCACTTCTTAGATGGTCTGTTAGTACAATTAACAACAGCAAGGCATATTATCTCAGATATTTGTAATAAAATGCTCAGAAAGGATCAAGACGGTCGAATCCAAGCAGCTAGCAACCTCCACATTTGGGGCCCTCGGCCCAGCACACTAGCTGTCACTCAAAGCAACCACGCCTATAATTATTTATAACTTTATGGCTTAAAATAGCTTAAGTGGGTGAGTTATATAAAAATCAACTTGCTTTTGGAGCCAGTCGTAGGTGGCTATTCAAGGAATTGCAGTTTTTGGACTTCGGCATTTACTTAATTTGTCAGCACCGGAGGCTGCTGCTTGGTATATATGTATCATTGTAACTGAATTGCTGAGTAGATCTAAAGCCGTCTTGAATCTCAAAGACATTTGGCAATTCGGATGTAGAGGAAGGCGGCATGCTTGGAACGCTTATCGACATTTCAATGGCGACCCCATCGCTCGACAGTTATCTGTCGGTTTAATGACGAAGTGAAGTGCAACGGGGCAGAGGATGGGGCCAAGCCGGGCAGCAGAATCCTCAGCAGGCGCCTCGATGACATGTGGGACAGCGCTCAGTAGAAATCAAGTTAATGAATCGTAGAGAGAGGGAAACGGCAGGGTTACTGGTATTTCAATACCCCTCCGTCATTATCAGTTGGACCGGCGCTCATCTGTGCACTACCAGGAGGCAGAGACGGGGAGGTAAGTAGGTGGCATATCTGGACTTGTGAAAAGGATTTCAAACAATAGATCATAGATGTGTGAAAGACAAAGCAACTGCTGCTGAAGTGTCATGGTCAATTTATAATGGAAAAGAAAGATACTGCCGTCTTTTTTTGTCAGTGCTCATGTACATGATTTAGTATGCGTAACAGTTAAGTACCAGAAAATTGTACATGGGAAAAAATGTTCTATCCTTTGTTTTCTCAAAAATATACAATTTTTTTTGGAAGCCTTTCTGTGACTATTTTCTATTGGGATTTTGGTCCATGGAGAGTCAAAGGGGGTTCATTAATGGGGTCCTCAATACTGAGACACCATACTGGATCATGCCCAGAGAAGAGCACCACATGGCCAAAATACAGTAGCTGATGTTCTGTCACAATGCAAGTGGTATGCCTCATCCAAGTCTCCCTAAACAACCATTCATTTCACGCAAAATCATCCCAACAATACTCAAGAGATGTTGTACCAAAGGCATCTAATCAATGCCTTCGGTCACTGGTCACTGTTCAAGTCTCAAACTATACAGTAAGGCAGGTAACACCAGGACCATAAAGACTTGGACATTCATTCTCCTGCAAAGATATCAGCATCACCAAACATCTCTGTCCAGTGACTTCACGACTCCGTAAGCTCTTCCCAGTTGTCTCTCGATCTCCTGCTGAGGACCCAGAGGCATGACTGTCACTGCCGCCATAAGTGAATCTCTCCACAAGTTCAACATTTTCACCACATACAGATATACTTCTAATAGCTGAGTCCAGAAAGTCATTGAATGCCTGGATCTTAGTCTTGATCAAGAACAATGGCAGATCCAGACATTCTGACTCTGACAATCCCTTTCCTTTGCAGAGAGGGCTACCAAGTCCTATCTTCCAGTCACTAGGAATGATACCCGTATCCGAGACTGAAGCAAAGATTGTAATGCCAGGAGAATAGCATACTCCACACACCCAACGTCGATTTCTATCATCCTGGCAGGAGAATCAGCCTTATACAATTGCTCAAAGTAGCCAGCCCAATAGGATAGTACAGCAGAGTCATCTGTCAGAACTGTGCCATTAGCTGCCATGACTGTGTTGGGATGAGGTGTAGGTTTAAAGGATCATAATGCTTTGGTTCCTCTGTAAGGAGGCCGAGGGTCACTACACCATAGATGGTGAGCCACCTGCTCACAAATTCCTGTAACAAATGTCTCCTTGTCTACCCTCGGAGCCATCACAGTCCACTTTGTAAGCTATGTATACGGCATACACTCTACACCAAGATGTGTGCTACGACTCCTCTGGATGATACTCATAGTGCACTCGGAGATGAAGCATCTCCTCCTGTGAACGCTAGCAACACCAATACAATCCCTGACAGCTTTCAGGTTCTGGTCATCAGAGAACTCCCATATTCCATTCGGGTCACTAGTTGTGTCTATTCCTACAAGTCCTCCACCCAGATTACGTGCAACCTTCTGCAAAACAGTCAGATCTTGAAGTCTATCCAGATTTAGTCTGGCTTTTAGTGTAGCTTTTAAGGTTCTTAAATATACAAACAAGTTGAGGATCACCACGACAAAATGAAACTATTAGCCATTATAAAATAGGAAGTCCAACTCTACTGAATCCAACCTTCCGCACTCAATTTGCTCATCTAAGAGGATAAAATATATTAGCATATTTAACTGGTGGATTATGGCCTTCTCTTGTCTTTGACAGCTGTTGAGTTAGACAGCAGCATTGTGTAAATATGCGTCAGCGCATGCTAATCTAATCAGGAAAACCTTTGATGAGGATTAAGTTTGCATTTAGAGATTCAGTTTGCAGTTAGAGTTGGAGTGGACAATAGCATTGTTTCTTGAAAGTATTCCAAAACCTTAGACTGATGCGAACGAAGGCCTAAATAACAACTCACGCACCACGACGCTGTGGTAACTCAAGCGTGGCATTGATTACTTTAATTGGTGGACAAAGAGTGGAGCACGCCTAAGGATTTGATTTAACCCCCTTCCAGCAAACGCACGCACATCACATGCAATCCACCAGTGCATTGGTCATAGCCAGACATCTAGACTAGAGCTTCAATTAATGATTCTCGTCACAGACGATTAATCCGCCAATTTTTATGATTAATCCCTTTGTCTACAAGACTATAGAAAACTGTAAGAAAATCCAGAAATGAAAAACCAAATATCTATCTATCTATCTATCTATCTATCTATCTATCTATCTATCTATCTATATTTCTTCTTCTTTCTTTTTTTTGGAAAACTAGTCAAATTGGTCAATCTCAGATTCAACCAGTTTAAATCCCAAATAATCCAATATACCATTGGTTTGGAGCTGCTTAAAACAAGAGCCTTAGGTTTTGTCAAACCATCTATCCATGATGGAAAACTCTTTGAAACAGGTTTTGATAAAAAAAAAAAAACACATTAAAACCTGTTTAGAGAATTTTCTGTTGTTTAGATCAGGTTTCAACCACTTGAAAACAGTGTTATTCTATTATCTTTAGCGAAGAAATGTTTCAAACCAGTCAATACTAGATTATCTCATATAAAAGACAAAAAGAATAAATCATCACATTTGAAAAGATGTAACATTTCAATATCTGATAACTGACTAAGCCAATTAATCAATTTTCAAAATATTTGAGCAGGCAATGGGTTAATTAATTGAAAAATGCGAATAAACTAAAGCTGTTTTCTCATATGAACTCTGGAATTGCTGCAGAATTCACTTTTGCCTTGAATTTGTCTGACAATTTCGAAATTGGCCGTAACCGACAGACCTTCAAAAATCGTCTCTCCAATTAGATGTTGTTGTTGGTGTGTTTGCGTAATTGGCCCTTCTTCTTCGTCCATGGATGCTTGTATTCTTCGCACCAGTCCCATGATAGAAACGTCATCGACACGCCCACTAGTTCACACATGGGCTCAATCAGGCTTTACAAGGACTTTGTACTTGGTAGCTGGCAGGGTAAGGTCCATTTAATGTGTGGTCCAACTGATTTGGACATTTGTGTTCTGGGTAATGTTAGATAAGTTCAAAGTTGCAGTGGGTGCATAAATGAGGCTTTTGTCGAGATTTTTCCAGGGAAGTGACACAGTGGGATAAAGCCGCAGTCACACTATGACGTATGGGCCAACGCGGATGAACGTATTTGCAAACGTCTGTGTAGGTCCAGCGTAGGTCCAGCGGAGGCCAGCGGACACCTACGTTTGTAAATACATTCGTCCACGTTGGCCCAAAAGTCATAGTGTGACTGCGCCTTAAGGAGTTGGGCAACCAATATGTAGACCTGGGTTCGATTCGTGGTTCTGCATTGTCCCAGTCCACCCAGCTGTAAACAGGCTCCGGCCTTTGCTGGGGAAGTAAGTTGTGTCAGACTGGCGTCACATCTAGGGGGATTCGTAGACGCTCATCTGCTTCACGCTATGGAATCCGGGGATGAGCCCCGGCACCAATTGCCCTCAGGGGCTATACAGGACTTACTTCTTCTTGATGTTGCAGGCTTAATTGTGAGACGTTACTGAAAAGCCATAGTCATTAGAATGGCTCCTCAAAAACTAATCGGACAACAGGATGACCTATGGAGCTCAAATTTCATCTCGTTCTCCTCTCATTTAGTGATTAATTTGCATCATCGAGATACTCCTGGCATGCCATCCCATTGTCACGCAGCAATATGCTGACACATTGGAGTGAGCGAGCACCGGGCATGCCACTGACGCGGTGCTCCAGCTTCATCCATCACTGGTAATGGCTGAGGTCAGCTGTGTGTTCAGTCTCTCCATCACACCCGAGGCTTAGGGTGAACGGATGGAGGGGAGGAGGGATGTATTTAGTCTATGCTGCCTCCTATTCACACTCATCATATAAAGCTGTCCTGGTCACCTCCTCCCCACATATATACGACAGCCCCCACTCAAGAGATTACCTGCCCCAGGCCAGGCCTAGATGGCTGTGGCCCAGAGTGGGCTGCACACTGCCACCATTTGGCTCCAGATCTACATCGGTTTAAAACTGGAATCAGTGACGCTCACAGATACAAACAGGTGTGCTTCCATGCACAGCTGTTCATGCATTTCTATGCATTCCCTCACTTTCTCATACACATGGACCCACCAGACACGGATGCACTGTTTAGACTGGCAGTGATGAAATGATGAAATTGCAACTGATGCGATTAGTTTCCACGTGAACAGAGTCTGACAAGGCTGACTCTTATGTCCGCGGTGAATTAGCTTGATTCCATACGCTGCAGCAGAATCAGGAGCAGAAGTGGCTCCCACTGACACAGTTCTGGAATTGTCTTTTTTTAGCTGTGCAGAGATGGGTGGACCTTGGTTGCCATATTTTCTGCAAATCTCACCCATATAATAATCTACTTTCGGCTTCTCCCAATTTCAACTCAGGGTCGCCACAGCAGATCTGCATGTAGATTTTGGCACAAGTTTTACGCCGGATGCCCTTCCTGACGCAACTCCACATTACATGTGGAAGGGCAGAAAGGGGTGGGGCTCGAACCGGGAACCTGCCGCACTGAAAGCGGTCGCACTAACCACTAGGCCACCACCCCTGCCTCACCCATTTCGGTAATGATTTAATTTTATTCAATGAAATATAGAGCTAGTGCATTAACAGGTCTCGCTAAGTCACAGTAATGAACATTTTGCATAAATTAATGGCATACTGCTATTTATACAGGTATTGTACAGGTATTGTGGTTAATGCTAATGGCTAGCGTCAACCTTGGTGAGTGTCATGTGTGGCTAGCATGACTATATGCATACGCTAACATATTTAAGACAAAGTGTCATAGCAAAGTGGAAATGGACATGCCAAAAATGCATTTGTGCTATGCACTTTAGATTCTACACCATAGATTTTCAAGATAGGGCCCAATATATTGCTTATAAACTTTAGAACATAACAGCCTTTTTTAGCCACTGGTAGGATTTCTTGATGTCAGCCACTTCCTCCATCTCTCGCTGGTACATCCCATGGAGGAGCTCGGTCTTCCATGATACTTCTTCCTCTCGCCATCTGGGGCACTCTTGTGGCACACTATCTTGGTGGGCCATCTTCCTGATGTATTCATGGATGCTCCTCATTTCATCCTGGATCATGGCTCTGACACTCACTAATCCTCACCCTCTCTCTTTCTGTTGATCTTAGAGCTTCAGGATGCTGGACTTTGGGTGAAAACCTCCATCCCGAGCTTGAGGAACACAGACATACCACCCCCGAGGGTGGTGAGAGGGTGATATATATACACATATACACACAAGAAATGACTCTCAGAGTGCACTTATTCATGCTGACGGAGGTTGGGTAGGGGGCAGGGTGAAAGTCACCATCTGTGGGTATGTACAGTATGTATGCCTTCAGCCTCGCCCAAAGCATTTGGTCGTATACCATTACAGCCACTCAGCCGCGAGCGACTTGGCACATGGATAGACCAAGTAGGGGGGAAGGGTTACCATAACAACAACTAATACTTTGCATATCAATTCAGTTATGGGGTCAATGAGACACGAGTCAGTGCCCTGCTGAGTGCCACTCTAGTTCAATTTAGCTGCTAATAGAAGTAGTGGTACAAGGTATGACACACTACAATCAAAGTTGGTCTGTGTTTTACTGAAGGGCACTACAATAATTACTTTCCACAGTTTACAGGGTTTTTTTTAATTACAGTAAAAAGCTGCCTCCGTCTTAACCTTTTCCTGCCGGATGTTGATTAAACCATGGCACTGATTCATCATCATCATGGCAGAAGGACATCTGTTTTGGGCATGCCGAGGACAACAATGGGCTTTATTTACATGACTCATTTTCACATATTCTGAACTAATCTGTAACCTAAACAATACACTGCGGTCAGTTGCACTAAATCTCCACAGATGGCAAGCTAATGTTATTCAATTAGAAGGTGATGGAGAAGGGTGGAACCCGATCCCCAACAAAACGTTAGCCCAGCACACTCCCTTCTATAAAAGACACCTGTCAGAAACAAGAGCCTCCTTTAGCCTGGCTGTTGAAGAAAAGCGCTGCCCTTGTCTCATCATCATTTAAGACTTAGGCACTTCAAAGCCGGCCAGGTACAATAGCAGCACGCAGGTTTGCCTTCAAAAGAACAGCACAAGTTAGAGCGGGGAGGCATGAGAGAAGAATAGCCGCTGTAAATCATAATAGAGAAGAAAATATAAAAGACGAGGCCGAGAGCCGCAGTTCACCTGTTCTCTGTAACACAATCACTTAACGATCCTCGGGGCACATTGTAAGGGAGTGCGCTCCTGTAGCTTGTGCCCTCGCTTTGTGCCCCACTGGGGGATCATCTTCCCCCCTCTCCAAAGACCTCCTGACCTTCTCTCTTTCCCCTCACGCACACTCCCACACCCATCAAAATTACCATTACTCCTCACAGATTAAGATCAGTGTCATTCATCACGTTTGGAGTATCAGCCTTTGATTTGGACCAGAGAAAGGAAACGTAGGACACACGGGGGGCACCTGTGGACGGGATATAAAGGTCCTCCATTAGATGTGGATGAAAGTGGATTCTTGAGCTTTTGCACACTTTTTGTGACCAGAGGTGTTCAACTGCTGGAAGGGGTGTCGGCCGAATGTGTCTCTATCTTGACCAGTAAAGCTTTGCCCACTACTGGTCACTTATCACCGTTTCCATGTGTCGCCTCGTGGCGAGTGATTCACTTCACAGTGTTCTTTTGGTGGGAAATATAATATTTCCATATTCTTGAGCCACTACTTGATTTAGTCTATTTTGACTCCTCCTATTTGACTTGTAGAAGGTCTCTACTTTGCAATTAAAAATGTGCAGAAAAAAACTCCTTTAACTTCAAATATTTCCAATTTCCAGTATCCTTTTACTGTTGTGGGTAGACAGTAGATGAAGTGAGACACGCTCATTTTTCTGTCTTAATGAGACCGGCATTAATTTACTAAATTGAAAGATACAGTTATATTTATTAAAACTGGAGTTCTAGCTCTGATGGTTGATTAAAAACTCAACTTTTTTGACGCTACACCTTAATTTTTCTCTGTAATGTCACAAATTATTCACATTCACCCGATATAAAAAGCTTTAAAATAAGTCATCTCGCTGCCGTCTTTCCACATCTTTAAAACATGTCCATGCACGCTAACATGGAGCAGTTGAGAAATTTCCCGCTGTCCTCTCGTGGAAAGCAGTGGAACATCCAGTTTACCTTCTGCCACATACACTCAGCACGCAAATGCAGCATAAATTACAAACAAAATAGGTCTGCCCGACCCATGGAAACACTTCA
The DNA here is from genome assembly GCA_900302635.1 of Chatrabus melanurus. Classification (NCBI taxonomy): domain Eukaryota; kingdom Metazoa; phylum Chordata; class Actinopteri; order Batrachoidiformes; family Batrachoididae; genus Chatrabus; species Chatrabus melanurus. The sequence goes on from OMMV01122981.1 coordinate 10,310, forward strand.
CAAGTAGCCCAGTTCCACTGGAAAACCGCAGACCTGGCAACACCAACACCGGCTGTACATGCGCACTGATGTACACAGCCGCACAGAATGTGCGCGCTTACCTTGCATTTGGGGTTAAACTATGTTGCTTTGGATTAGGAATACATTCTTCTCCCAGTATTATCAATCTAAATGAATCCACTGCCAAATAAATCAGGTTGTTGTAAAAATTGGAATGTGAGATTTTTCTGGGGCACAGCACATCAATACAGGGGAACGTGCCCCAGGAAAAGCAATCTGGTGACGCCCATGGTTTAGACTATAAGGTACCTGGAATGTGTGCTTACACTGACCTGACTGGCCAACATTGGGTGTTACTGGAT